>BQNB010005448.1:0-95139 GCA_026074375.1 Tanacetum coccineum | reverse complement strand
CTATATATATATATATATATATATATATATATCACCATTACGTATATACAATCATATACTAGAATCTCCAAGTGCGACGTAAAACATTTCGCTTTGACTTACTTAACAATATCACAACGTTTTCAATAACGTTTCCATTTTTAGAAAGCTTGCTGAAAGTAAAGATAATATAACCCAAACTTATCATTTCATCTTAGTTTAACTAACATTACGAATCATTTGCTTGTTATAAACTATATTCAAATGTATACGCAAGTTTGACTTTTAAAAGTCAAACTTCGTAGTTGACTTTTTACCCAAAAATAACCCAAACTTGACTCGGCCGTAAAATCTTCGTTTTTAGGAGTTACAAGGCCTACCTTATATCAAAACGGACCTTAGAACATCCGTTATCATATTCAAAAGCCTAATTTAGATTTCAAAAATTTCTCGACACGATATGGTCAAGTCAAACTTTCTGGTCAACAAAAGTCATACCAAAGCTCATTTTTACCAAAATCCAACCATTCCAACATGTTTAACTAGCCTAAAAACATGTAATAAAACCATCAAACTCATGTTCATACTTGAAATACTTACAAACCCATTTGCACTTGAATCAACTAGTTACAATCACATATATGCACTAACCACTTAATTTATCAACAAATAACAACAAGTAAATACTCACAAAGTAATAGCAAGACTCAACTTCGCTTCCCCCTTGACCAAATCGTACGGATGAAACAAGTAAGACAACCAAACAATCTTTCTAAACCAAACCACTTCAATATAACAACAATCTATCAACTAGAAACACTTTCTTATACACCAAATCAATAGAAATTGACCAAAAATCCAATTTTCTCAATACTTATTGCATGTGAGGTTTCTTTAGTAGGATTTGTAGAGGATTGAACAATGATTAATATGGTATAATCGGATTTAAATGCATGTAAGTAACAAATTTTTGACAATGGTTTATGTGTGTGTGTTTGAGTTCGAACGACAAGGAGGAGGGAGGACAAGAGAGATGTAAATTTTTTGGCTAAAAGAATAAATGAGAGGATATAGGTCCTATTTATAGAAATGGAGTTTAACAATTTGGCAACTTTAGTCCTTTCTTTCATAGGTCCTTGCAAGTTTAATACAAAATGGTTATATTTTTGTTACTTAGCCGGCTAAACATGGGTAACATCACATTTGTAAATATTTTAAATCCGTCCCACTAAATATAGTTTAAAACTTTTAATAAAACGTTAAACCTCGTAAAACAAGACCTTTAAACACGGTTTTTACAAAAACTCGGGGAAACGACGAAAAATACAAAATTAACTTATTTACGCTCTCGGAGCGGTAAAATAATTTTTTCTGACCTTCTTAAATGCTAAAAACAAATAGAAACTAAATCACGGAATGAAATTCACCAATAAATGGAAATTCTCATCAAACCACATATAGCATAACAACTATAATTATTTACGTAAATAAAAAAAATAACTATCTTAGCTAGGGGTAAACGTTGACCTGAAACTCGGGTTGTTACAGCTTCAAATCCAAATTTTTTATGATCATGTCTCCTTTCATTTTACGTGCGAGATTGACCGCGCCGCCGGCGACAAACTCCGCAATTAGAATGCCGACGAATCTTGGGAAATTATTGAGAACCTCGCTCTCTACGACCATGAGGGCTGGAATGACACAAAAACACCTGACCATTTCTAGACTCTACTTAAGTCGCTTAACCTCTTTATCAACAATCTCTACCGGTTCCTCAATCATATGCAACTTATCATCAAGTTGAATTTCTTCCATCGGAACTACAACATCACCTTCCGCTAAACACTTCTTAAGATTCGAAACATGAAAAGTACTATGAATTCCCTTCAATTCTTCAGGCAACTCCAACGTATAAGCTACAGGACCCACTCTAGCTACAATCTTAAATGGCCCAATGTAACGTGGACTTAACTTCCCGCGCTTTCCGAAACGCACAACGCCCTTCCATGGCGATACCTTGAGCAATACCATATCACCAACTTCAAATTGTTCCAATGGCTTAAGTCTTCTATCCGCATAACTCTTCTGGCGACTACGAGCAGTTGAACAAACGATTCTAATCTGGAAACAATTTTTTAGTCTTCTATCGCGGATCAACTCTGGTCCGGTAAGTTGCTGTCCCCAACCTCACCTAACATACAGGTGATCTACACTTTCTTCGTACAAGCTTCATAGTGGTGCAGCCTAAATACTTGTGTGATACTATTGTTATATGAGAACTCGACCGATGGCAAATGGCGCTCCTAACTATTTCCAAAGTCAATCACACAGGCACGCAACATATCTTCCAGCGTTTGTATTGTCCTTTCACTTTGACCATCCGTTTGAGGGCGGTAAGCGGTACTCATATCCAAATTTGTCCCCAACGCCTTCTGAAGCGATCTCTAGAAATTTGACGTAAAATGGCTATCTCGATCCGAAATGATTGAAACAGGTACACCATGCCTACACACTATTTCCTTCAAGTACAGTCGCGTGAGTTTCTCCATACTGTCTGTTCTTCACTGCAAGAAATGAGCTGAATTTGGTCAGCGATCGATATAAATAACCCAATCGTGTTATACCCGACTTTCCGAAACGCACAACGCCCTTGCATGGCGATACCTTGAGCAATACCATATCACCAACTTCAAATTCCAATGGCTTAAGTCTTTTATCCGCATAACTCTTCTGGCGACTACGAGCAGTTAACAAACGATTCTTAATCTGGACAATTTTTTAGTCGTATCGCGGATCAACTCTGGTCCGGTAAGTTGGCTGTCCCCAACCTCACTCTAACATACAGGTGATCTACACTTTCTTCCGTACAAAGCTTCATATGGTGCAGCCTTAATACTTGTGTGATAACTATTGTTATATGAGAACTCGACCGATGGCAAATGGCGCTCCTAACTATTTCCAAAGTCAATCACACATGCACGCAACATATCTTTCAGCGTTTGTATTGTCCTTTCACTTTGACCATCCGTTTGAGGGCGGCAAGCGGTACTCATATCCAAATTTGTCCCCAACGCCTTCTGAAGCGATCTCCAGAAATTTGACGTAAAATAGCTATCTCGATCCGAAATGATCGAAACAGGTACACCATGCCTACACACTATTTCCTTCAAGTACAGTCGCGTGAGTTTCTCCATACTGTCTGTTTTCTTCATTGGCAAGAAATGAGCTGATTTGGTCAGTCGATCGAAAATAACCCAAATCGTGTTATACCCACATGGCGTTCTCGGTAGTTCGCTCACAAAATCCATAGTAATTCTTTCCCACTTCCAAACAGGAATCTCAGGTTGTTGCAGCAACCCAGATGGTTTCTGATGCTCGACTTTAACTTTTGCACAAGTCAAACACTTACTAACATACGTGGCAATATCCGCTTTCATATTCGGCCACCAATACAACAACTTCAAATCTTGATACATCTTATCCGATCCTGGATGGATATAATACTTGGACTTATGAGACTCATGCATAACCAAATCTCTTAATCCAGCGAATCGCGGCAACCAAACACGATTCCCAAACCAACGTGTTCCATCAGGGCGAAATTCAAATATCGGCTTAATCAATCTCCCTAAATTTTCTGCTTTTACATTCTTTCTGTTCATGGCTTCTCCCTGAGCTTTACGAATCTGCTTCGGTAAATCATTATGAACAGTCATCATCAAAGCTCGAACACGCAATGGCTTATCCCTTTCATTCCGACTTAAGTCGTCAGCCACCACATTTGCTTTTCCACGATGATACCGAATTTCATAATCGTAATCACTCAATAACTCAATCCACCTTCGTTGTCTTAAGTTCAACTCTTTCTGATTCAGAATATATCGTAGGCTCTTGTGATCGGTGAAAACCACACACTTCGTCCCATAAAAATAATGTCTCCATAATCTAAGAGCGAAAACAACGACTCTTAACTCCAAATCGTGAGTAGTGTAATTCTCTTCATGGACCTTCAATTGTCTAGAAGCATACGCTATCACTTTCTCTCTTTGCATCAACACGGCTCCATAACCTTTAAGAGATGCTTCACAATACACCATGAAATCTTTTGTTCCTTCGGGCAATGCTAAGATCGGTGCACTACACAACTTTTGCTTCAACGTTTGAAAAGCTTATTCTTCTTCTTTTCCCCACTCGTATTTCTTATTTTTCTGAGTCAACTTAGTCAGTGGCTTAGAAATCAAAGAAAAACCTTCAATAAACCTCTGATAATACCCAACCAATCCAAGAAATTGCCTCACCTCCGTCGGCGTCGTTGGTGCAGCCCAACTCTTAATGGCTTCGATCTTGGCAGGATCAACATGAACACCACTACGATCAATCACATGACCCAGAAATTGTACCGAATCTAGCCAAAAATCACACTTTGAAAACTTGGCGTACAATCTCTCTTTCTTCAGCAGCTCCAAAATAATCTTCAAATGCTTTCCATGCTCTTCTTCGTCCTTGGAATAAACCAAAATATCATCGATGAACACTATGACGAACTTATCAAGATATGGCTTGCATACTCGGTTCATCAAGTCCATAAACACAGCAGGCGCATTAGTCAATCCAAACGGCATTACTTGGAACTCAAAGTGACCATACCGAGTTCTAAATGCAGTAATCGGAATGTCTTCCTCTTTAATGCGTAACTGGTGATATCCTGATCGCAGATCGATCTTAGAATACACGCTAGAACCTTGCAGCTGATCAAATAAATCATCTATTCTCGGAAGAGGATAACGATTCTTGATAGTCAACTTGTTCAACTCGCGATAATCTATACACATCCTGAAAGATCCATCTTTCTTTTTCACAAACAACACCGGTGCTCCCCACGGTGATGAACTCGGACGAATACATCCTTTCTCCAATAGCTCTTACAATTGTACCGACAACACTTTCATCTCAGACGGTGCCAATCTATACGATGCACGCGAAATAGGTGCGGCCTCGGTACTAGATTAATTCAAAACTCTACTTGCCTCGGTGGTGGTAGTCCTGGAAGCTCCTCAGGAAACACCTCAGGAAAGTGATGAATTACAGGCACGTCTTCCATTCGTTTCTCCTTCAACTTACTCTCCGTAACGTGTGACAAAAACAAATGACAACCTTGCTTGACGTACTTACGGGCCTTGATACACAAAATAATCTTCAATCGAGATCCACCTTTGTCACCTTCAACTATTAACGTTTTATTCCCATACGGTATACGAACAACTTTCTCGCCACAGACGATAACGACATCGTGCTTGACAAGCCAATCCATACCGATGATGACGTCAAATGTACCAAGCTCAATCGGCATAAGATCGATTTCAAAAATATGGTTCACTAAACTCAAAGTGCAACCTTTCAAAACAGTGTTCGTACTAACTACCCTTCCGTCATCTAACTCTACTTCATAACTATCCTCTAATCGGTTTGATATTGAGCAATGAACTATATCTAGTGTTCACAAAACTCCTATCGAAACCCGAATTAAATAAAACAGAAGCATATCGGTTATTTAGCAGAAACGTACCAGTAACCACATTCGGACCTTTCGGCTCAGCGTCCTTAATAGCATAAGCTCGACCACGAACTTCTCTAACTTCTTCTTGCGTCACCTTCTTCGGACATCAGTTCCTAGTATAACCTTGCTCACCACAATCATAACAAGTCCAAATAGGCTGAGCGTTAGCACCCGTAGCAACACTTTTCTCCTTGCAATACCTTGCCTTATGTCCAACCTTTCCACACTTGTGGCACTTGATCGTACACTGACCAACATGGCGAGTAAAACATCGTTCACACAAAGGAAGCTTTCCATCAGTAGGAGCGGTAACCATGGCTCGCGCATTTCCTTGCTTTTGGTTATTCTGCAAAGTCTGACGAGAGTTATCCTTTTGATTGCCCTTACCACTACTATTTCCACCTTGAAGGCTTTCCTACTTTCGGTTCTTACTTTCCAAAATTCTTTCATTTCTAGCTTGCGACTTCTGCTCTATCAACTTATTAGCCATACGTACGGCTTCGTTCAAATCAGCAGGCTTAGACAATGTCACTTCACCCTTGATGTTATCCGTTAAACCTCGAATATAAGCATCAACCTTCACTCTTTCAGGCTCTACCATTCTCGGACACATCAATGCAAGCTCATTGAACCTATGAGTATAAGCAACAATGTCATACTCCTTAACCTTCAAGTTCCACAACTTGTGCTCCATACGTTGTATCTCTTCTATCGGACAAAACTCAGCAGTCATGAGTTTCTTTATCTCAGTCTAAGGCATTTGGTTTACAGTCTTCAAACCCATAGTTGCAACTTTAGTTTTCCACCAAGTCAAAGCTGGTCCTTCCAATGTGGTAGCAGCAAACTTTACCTTCTTACCCTCTGCACATTCACTGATCTCAAAAACACTCTTAGTTTTCTCAAACCACCTTCGTAATTCAACAACTCCTTCAACCCCACGAAAGGCAGCAGGATTGCACTTCATAAACCCAGCAAAAGTGCACTCACAAGCAGCAGGTGTAGTGTCTTGACCCCTAACTGGCCCAGATCCACTAGCATCGTTCCTAACATTCGCTTGCCTTGCCCGCTCAGCAGAAATAGCGGCATCAACACTTTCCTTGATCATTCGGCGAATGGCAGCTTGAGTCATAGGTGTAGACTTTGGAGGCATGATTTTGTCACGTCACACATAAAACAATATGGTAAGCATTCATAACATGATATAATGACACATCAACCACAACAACAGCCACACAACATCAAGTAGTAATCAAAAGATAGTCATTCATTTTTCATCACAAAGAGTTAATACATAGTTGCATTGTTTCATAAAATGATACAAATCGTTACAACCAATAGTACTAGTTCTACCAACTGAGGACTCAGTTTAGTGATTACACAACAAAAGAAACTACAATTGAAACTAAACTACTACACATCAGGAGGAGATCCTCGCGGCTCAGACAAAGGACTCTTCTCATCTTCAATCGGAACATCAATAGCTTCATTCGGTCTTTCTTCAAACACAAATCCCCTATGAATCATCTCTTGATAGAACTCATGAGCTCGAACCCTAGTCCAATAGAGATCTCTCTCGACTCGTTCATTCTGCATACGAAGGAATGTGTTGCTCAACCTTGCTTCTTCAAGTTCCTTCTTCAGTTTCTTACACTCAGCTTTTTCTTCAACATTACCGAGCTTTTCAACCAACTTTTCCATTGCAGCAGTTCCTTGTTCCACACTAGAACGCACTTCATTACCCAAATCCAAAATCAACTTACCATAAAACTTATCCTTTGCCTCTCCTTTCTTCTCGACCAATGCATGCGCCGTCTCGCGACCACACAATCATCTCGAAAAATTGACCATTCGACCAAAAAGAGAGTCAATATCCCGTCTCATGAAGCCAGGTAGCAATCTATCACCATCCTCTCGAGGAATAGCGGCAGTAGACGATTCACCTACCTCATAGACACTAACAGGAACAGTCTCATCCTCATGCTCAATCGGATTCTCAACCTCAATCTCATCATCAGGTTCAGACTCAGAAGCAGGCGGTGGAGGATTAAGAGGATCCACCTCTTCATAAGGATATGTCAACTCCGGCTCATTTTCATCTTCCTCAATGTCGATTTCCATATCATCTTCTTCTTGAGGATCTTCTTCTTCCTCAAATTCGTCTTCTTCCGGGTCTTCGTCTTCATCTTCTAAGACAGGTTCGGGAACAACAGGAGCATCATCATGTTGATTCGGCTCAACAACGGGTACATCATGATCATGATCGGGAGGAATCACATTCACCATGATAATCTAGAAAATACCATATAATACTTACTTAATAGCGTATCACTTCTTATTATTATCGGAACACTATTATCAAAATAACAGTTCGCATCAAAGCGCAACAAACAAAAATTTACAATTCGCGACATTCTCAATCCGCATATATCTTAGTTATATTTCAAACATACATAATAGTAGTTATCATATCATCACATGACATTTTATGCATACAACACATGCACAAATGCACCAATACATAATACTTTATGCATCCAACACATGCATAAATATCCATACTTAACCAATCATACATATAATACATACATAAATATACTTACACGTAACAATTAATAAATGTACCTTACATGTAACCAATGGCAACGAGGAGTATCGGTGTGCGTGTAGAAGCGTCATAGTTTAGTTTTTTAAAAGACTCAACCCAGTTCCTTACAACCTTAGACTCTTGATATCACTTTGATGTATAACATGACTACAATCTGAGTTTTGACAACAACCTAGTTCTCTACAACCGAAGCTCTTGATACCAATCTGTAACACTCGCCCCGAGGGGCATCGAATTGCACAGCGGAAATTAGCAATTTGGTGTTACTAAATAGCATCCGTCACCACGATAATAGAAAACGACTCAAATAAGACGTTTACCAAACATGTGTTCCATAAATATTCAGAGTTAAAAGTGCGTTTAGGTCCCACAAAATCGTAACCACCGTCTATTACAAACCATGAAAAACATATTGTTTTCAAATAAAGACATTGTTTTAAACACCACATAGATATTTGTTTTTGAAAGACAGGAACACATAAGAAATCTTTCCATAAAATCCATCACCACACGCACGACACCTCCACGCCATCGTTGCCTTCAGCCTTGGTTACCTGGGATAAAACATGTTTAAAACGTCAACAACACAGTTGAGTGAAATTCATAGAGTTTAAATTTATCAATAAGTAAAAACCTTTGAACACATTATTAGTTCTCGGGGAAACAAAGCAACGAATGCAATATATAGCAACTTCTTTTCTTTCACGCAATAAGCTCATGACACCGAACGTTTACAAAACATATGGTATTTCATATGCTAAAAGGTGCCCCAAACAAGTTCTATTGACATACACCTACTAATTTCTAATTACAAAATGTCCGTTTGACAGGGTGGTCACAAGAATCAACCCCGGACAGGGGTTGTCAAACCTAACAGATCCTATTTATGCAATAGCGTCTAACCTCACAACAAGGGCAATTAACGTTTCATGAAATAAAGGGACTATATAACCATACGCCAACTTATGCGGAAACAATCTCATAATCGGGTCCAGCATACCATAAAATCATATGTGTTCGATTTATAAAACAAACATGTATCCCCCTCGCGGGTTTAAAAACATTTAAAAGAATTTAATGCGAGGCTATGAACTCACCTTAAGCAAATGATCCAATTCAATCAATCAATCAACAAGCGCAATAAACTTCACGTCTCGACCGCGACCTATATAGTACATATATAGCGGCACGTGACTAAAAGTATAACATATCATATATTGCATACTTGCATATATATATATATATATATATATGTATATATATATATGTATATGTATATATGTATATGTATATGTATATGTATATGTATATGTATATATGTATATGTATATGTATATATGTATATATATATATATATATATATATCACACACACACACACACACACACACACACACACATATATATATATATATATATATATATATATACCACTATTACGTATACACAATCATATACTAGAATCTCCAAGTGCGACGCAAAACATTTCGCTTTGACTTACTTAACAATATCACAACGTTTTCAATAAAGTTTCTATTTTTAGAAAGCTTGCCGAAAGTAAAGATAATATAACCCAAACTTATCATTTCACCTTAGTTTAACTAAAATTACGAATCTTTTTCTTGTTATAAACTATATTCAAAAGTATACGCAAGTTTGACTTTTAAAAGTCAAACTTTGTAGTTGACTTTTTACCCAAAAATAACCTAATCTTGACTCGGCCTTAAAATCTTCATTTTTAGGAGTTACAAGGCCTACCTTATATCAAAACGGACCTTAGAATATCCTTTATCGTACTCATAAGATTAATTTAGATTTCAAAAATTTCTCGACACGCTATGGTCAAGTCAAACTTTCTGGTCAACAAAAGTCAACACAAAGTCCTACCAAAACTCATTTTTACCAAAATCCAACTATTCCAACATGTTTAACTAGCCTAAAAACATTTACTAAAACTATCAAACATATGTTCATACTTGTAACACTTTCAAACCCATTTTGCACTTGAATCAACTAGCCACAATTGCATACATGTGATAACCACTTAATTTATCAACACATAAACACAAGTAAATACTCACAAGGCAATAACAAGACTCGACTTCGCTTCCCCATGGACCAAACCGTACGGACGAACACAAGGACCAAACCAAACAACCTTTTCAAACCAAACCACTTCAATATAACAACAATATACCAACTAGAAATACATCTTTATACACCAAATCAATAGAAATTAACCAAAAACCTAACTTCTTAAATACTCATTGCATGTGAGGTTTTCTTAGTAGGATTTGTAGAGGATTGAACAAGGATAAATATGGTATAAACGGATTTAATTGCATGTAAGTAATAAATTTTTGACAATGATTTGAGTGTGTGTGTGCTAGTTCGAACGACAAGAGGAGAGGGAGAGGACAAGAGATTGAAAATTTTGGTAAAATGTTAAATGGTAGTATATGGACCCTATTTATAGAATAAGAGTTTGACTAATTGGCAATTTTGGTCCCTCCTTCTCATTGGTTCTTGCAAAATTAATACAAAAGCATTCCTTTTATAAGTATATTCGACCAACATATCGGGTAAGATCACGTTAGCAAATATTTTAAATCCGTCCAACTAAATATAGTTTAAAACCTTTATTTAAACGTTAAACCTAGTAAAACACAACCTTTAAACACGGTTTTTACAAAAACTCAGGGAAACGACGAAAAATACAAAATTAACATATTTTCACTCTCGGAGTAGTAAAATAAATTTTTCTGACTTTCTTAAATGCTAAAAACAAATAGAAACTAAATCACGGAATGAAATTCACCAATAAATAGAAATTCTCATCAACCACATATAGTATAACGACCATAATTATTTACGTAATTAAAAATAACTATCTTAGGCTAGGGATAGACGTTGACCTAAAACTCGGGTTGTTACACTTATGGAGACCTTCTATAAAATCCAAGGAGATTTGAAACCATATGGTTTGAGGAGTGGGTAAGGGTTGTAGCAATCCAAGATAAGCACTCAAGTCAGGCTTACATTTTTGGCAAACCAAACACTCCCTTACAAACGGTTTAACTTGCTTCCTTATACCTTTCCAATAAAACAGTGAACAAAGTCTATGACTAGTTACTTTTACCCCTGAATGGCCTCCAATGGAATCTTCATGGAAGTATTGTAGCAACTCCCTTCTCAAGCTTTCATCCTGTCCCACCACTATTTTGCTCTTTCTTAACAACTTTTCATTTATCCATGCATAGTGTTTCTTAGAATTTTGACCATTCCTTAGTGAAGTTATAATAGCACAAATGGCATCATCAGACACCCTAGTATTTTGTACCCTCTTCATAAGATCAGTGGTGATAGAAGACACAAATATACTCAAAAGCTTAGTGCCACTTCCAAGTCTAGATAGGGCATCAGCTGCACCATTTTCTGAGCCCTTTTTATATACTACTTCATAGTCATACCCCATGAGCTTAGGCAGCCATTTCATTTGGGTGGGTGTGGTGATTCTCTAATCCAACAGATATTTCGAGCTAAAATGTTCTATTTTTGATTATAAAGTGTCTATCTATTAAATATCCTCTCCATCTTTCCAATGTCATCAACACATCTATAAACTCTTTTTCATAAGTAGACATATATTGGTGCTTGAGGGAAAGAGTCTTACTTAAGTATGCAATAGGATGGCCTTTTGTTGTATCATTGCTCCTAGTTCCACCCCTGAGGCATCTGTCTTAATCACAAGAGGCTCATTAAAATCAGGCAGCTCCAAAACTAGTGCTTCCATTATAGCTTTCTTCAATGCTTCAAAAGATAGTTGTGCTTCTAAGGTCCATTTAAAAGCATTATTTTTCAGTAATTGGGTTAATGTTATGCTTAAACTAGCAAATCCTTTGATGAATCTCCTATAGTACATAGTTAAGCCCAAGAAATCTCTAAGTTGCTTAAGAGTATTTGGTATAGTCTAGTCTTGCATAGTCCTAATCTTATTAGGCTCAGTAGATACCCCCTCCTTGGAAATTACATGGCCCAAATATTCTACATGTGTTATCCCAAACACACATTTAGCCAGTTTAGCATACAACTTTTGTCTCCTTATTGTCTCAAATACCATTTGAAAATAAGTCACATGTTCTTTAATTTTCCGGATGTACACTAGGATGTCATCAAAGAATACTAATGTAAACTTCCTTAGGAATGATTTAAAGACTTCAGTCATTAGTGCTTGAAAGGTGGAAGGTGCATTAGTCAAGCCAAAAGGCATAACTAGAAATTCATAATGTCCCTCATGAGTTATGAAAGCTGTCTTAACTATATCCTCCTCACACATTATAATTTAATGATAACCAGACCTCAAGTCCAACATAAGAAAACAGCAGCTCCATGTAGTTCATCAATTAGTTCTTTAATAATGGGAATAGTGAATTTATCCGTGATTGTGTTTTTGTTTAGCATCCTATAATCAACACACATTCTCCAAGTATTGTCTTTCTTCTTCACCATTACTATAGGAGAAGCAAATGGACTGTTACTAGTCTTAATGACCAATGCTTCCAATAATTCCCTCACCATTACCTCAATGGCATCTTTTTATGTAGGTAGATGTCAGTAATGTCTGATATTTACTGGTTGTGTGCCCTCCAATAATGGAATTTTGTGTTTATAAGATCTCTGTAGGGGTAATTCCCTTTGGACTGCAAACACATCATCACACTGCTCCACCATCTTTAGCAACTCCTTAGGTATAGATTGAGGTTTACTTGGCATACTCATCAATTATATGCCAGTGTTTGGGAAAACACTTAACATTAGTAATTCAACATGTGGCACTCTTTCCACTTCCCTTTTCATAGATGTTTACCCTCCATCCATTGCAATGTGGTTTTGGAAGCTTCCCTCAAAACCATTCTTCTTCTACTATAATTCCATCTTTAATTGACTGAGATTGCATTTAATATCTCCCAACATAGCTAACCACTGAATTCCTAAAATCATTTCCCTCCATCCTAATGGTAAGATCATTATGTTAGCCTTAAAAGTTTCACCTTGCAACTACCATACAAAATCCTTACACTCTTTAGTATTTATTAGTTGTTTTCCTCCTCCTACAGTCACAGCTAAATGACATGTATCTTTTAAGGGATAACCAATCCTCTTAGCTACACTGTCATCTAAAAATTGTGAGTAGATCCATAGTCAACCAAGATATGTAACTCATGCTTTCCCACCTTCCTAGTTACTCTTATAGTTTGAAAATTTTTTGACCCATTTAGAGCATTGAGGGAGATTTTGGGTAATTCCTCCTGAACATGCATGACTTCATCACCTTCTTCTACCTTAAAATATTCCTCCTCTTCATCTGCTAACATGACCAAGGAGTATAACTGCCCACTACACTTATACACTGAGGTGTATTTTTTGTCACAATAAAAACATAAGTTTTGAACCCTCTTCTCTTAATACTCTTTTTGTGTGATTTGTTTTTTGACTGGTGTATTTACAAGGTTGTTTGGCTTAGATTTCCAACTAGTATTTGGTGCAGGCAAACCCAACAAAGATGGTTTTGAATTAATATCCTAACTATTTCCACTTCTAAACCTACATACAGAAGAAGTAATAATTGTTTTGTTCTTTTTTCTAATAGCTTCTAGGGTAGCTTCTTGTAATTTTGTTAAACTGTAAGCATCAACGAATGTTTTGGGTCTAAACATCCTTACCCCTATCTCAATTTCTGCTGGTAACCTACCAAGATAAAAACTAACAACATTTTCTTCACTAATGTCTACCCTACTCAACAATGTATCAAAAGCATCTTGGTAGTCTTTAGCATTAGTTTGATACTTTACTTTCATGATTTTACTTATAGGATCATCATACACAGTACCAAATCTTTGGAGTATAACAGACTTATACACATTCCAACTTACATTTTCACCATTTAGCCTGATGAATTGTCTATGCCACAACAAAACATTATCAAACAAGTGCAAAGAAATAAGTTTTACCTTCTAATTGTCAGGGATTTCATCAATGGAGAAAAATTGTTCAAATCTAAAGAGCCAACCCTTAACATCATCTCCAGAAAACTTAGGAAAATCTACTTTTGTCATTTGTAAACTGGTGTTGGTGTTGATTCCTACCACTGCCATTCATTCCTTGATTCATGACCATCATTTCTTACTTAGTCTGTGTTATAGTAGCCAAAGTCTCTTCCACATACCTTAGTCTTTCATTAAAACCATCATCATTGTTACCAATTGCAGTGATTCTTGTTGTAGGTGCCATTTGAACTGATTTTGGTGCTAAATTTTGTAATATACTATTTCTTGAATTATGGAGTTTGTTGTAATCAGTTACAAGGGATTTTGATACAAAAATGTATAGAGTATTTGATGTTATCAAAATGTAATAATGAAAGACAATGAAATGTAAAGCTTGGTTGACCTTCCTCCTAATGCTAAGACCGTCAGGAGTAAGTGGCTCTTCAAGTACAATACCGACATGGATGGCAATGTACATACCTATAAACCTCATCTTGTAGTAAAAGGTTATACTCAAACCTAAGGTGTAGATTATGAGGCAACCTTCTCTCATGTTGTAAACATTAAAGCTATTAGGATTCTTATAGCCATAACGACATTTTATGACTATGATATTTAGCAGATGGATGTCAAAACTGCCTTCTTGAATGGTCACCTAACCGAAGAGGTCTATATGGTGCAACCTGGGGGTTGTCAATCCTAAACATCCCAAACGAGTATGCAAGCTATAACGATCTATGTATGGATTAAAACAAGCATCAAGGAGATGGAATAAAAGGTTTAGTGAGGAGATCAAGAAATATTGTTTCACTCAAAACCTTGATCAGTCATGTGTATATTAAAGGGCTAGTGGGAGTATGGTCACATTCCTAATCTTATATGTCGATGACATATTGATAATAGGAAACAACATTCCAATGTTACAAGATGTAAAATCCTATCTTGGAAAGTGTTTTGCCAAGAAAGACTTAGGAGAAGCGGCATACATCCTTAGGATCAAAATCTACAAAGATATATCTAAGCAGTTAATTAGACTTTGTCAAAGTTTATACATTGAGAAAATCTTAAAGAGATTTCATATGGAGAATCCAAACGTGGAAGTATCCCAATGAAAGAAAAGTTGATTTTGAGCAAGACTCAAGGTCCCTCTACACCTTAAGAGGTGAGTCACATGCATAAAGTTCCTTACGCCTAGGTTGTAGGATCTATTATGTATGCAGTGAGATGCACTAGGCCTGATGTTGCATTCGAACAGAACTTGACTAGTCGATTCTAACAAAATCCAAGAGAATGTCATTGGACTGTTGTGAAGAACATTCTGATGTATCTAAGGAATACTAAAGATACGTTCCTTGTTTACGGCGGTAATCTCGAGGTAGAGCTCAGAGTTACTTGTTACACTGATATTGAATATGAGACTGACGCTGATGACTCAAAGCCTCATACATGATACATTTTCATGTTAACCCACGGATGGCCAGTCAAGAATTTCTCTAATTTTTTATGCTTAAATGTGGTACAACTATCAATAGATTTGTTAAACTACTTCTTTTTTGACATGGTTTACATAAATAAATCGCTTAAAAAAGTAATGAAACAAATGACGTCAGATCTATAAAAATGAAACTAATGATGACAGATCTATAAACCTCTCTTAGCCATGCGACAAACTTGGAGGTAGCGGTTAAAAAAGTCAAAAGAAAGGAGATTCAAAATTTTGGGAAAATGAAGAGAGCGGTTGAGTACCATCCCCTTTTATGGATCCATAAAAGAGGTCCAGGAACGAATACCAAGAATTTATTTGGGCCTCACACATCTCAAAAGCAAGGTGTCACACCCCCAATATATGGCGCAGCGGAATAGGAAACATAGGGCGTGACTTCATAATATACATAACACATGGTACGTGAGAACGACCAATAAATAAAGGTTTTAAAAAGCTGATCATTTGTTAAATTAAAACAAACTAAGTTTTTAATCAAGTACATTTAATATATTCAATCCAAAATAATAAATTGTTCAAAAGATTGACAAATGATCAAGATAATGAAGGAAAAAGACTCTCGGGATGCAACTCCAAATGCTAGCCATGTAATTAAGGACCTAAGAAAAACATGCTAAAATGTCAACATAAAGTTGGTGAGTTCATAGGTTTAAGTAAATTACTTATGAGAACCAAAAGAGTTTAGTGACTACAACTCCACTCACAGTATCACAAAAAGAATTTAACAATCAGTGACATTCAATAAAAGTAGTGTGGACCACAAGATTTTCGAGTGTGTAAGACAATTATAACGAATACAATATCACACAAAAGTAAATACTATTGCCCTAAGCTCATGACACCGAAGCCTTAACGTGATGTGTAAATACTAGTCTTTTAGATTCATGTCTCGAAATCTGATGTTTTGCCAAAACACCCAAGTACTACCTCAAATGAAATGCACCCGCTGGCCATGTACTAAGCCAAAACACGGACGGGGGTGTCAACCCCAATAGATCTATTCATAGTATTTGTGCTTACACAAAGTAATTACTAGTTCATGATAGTGTGTACTACAAGACAATAGGGAAACTTAGGCAATACATAAAAGTTTAAAGCACTTGTGTCCATAGTAAAAGCAACCAATGTATTTGTAAAAGCTTAAAGTACTTGTATACATACGTAAAACGAGTGTGAAATTAATCATGAAAATGAGTTTGTAAATGAGCATATAAACGAGTTTGAAATCAATCATGTAAACGAGTTTATGAATAAGCATATAAATGAGTTTGAAATCAATCATTTCAATGAGCATATAAACGAGTTTCGAATCAATCATGTAAACGAGTTTGTAAACGAGCATATAAACGAGTTTGAAATCAATCATGTAAACGAGTTTGTGAACGAGCATATAAACGAGTTTGAAATCAATCATGTAAACGAGTTTGTAAAAGCATATAAACAAGTTTGGAATCAATCATGTAAACGAGTTTGTAAACGAGCATGTATTCTCCCCCAAAATGATTTAAAAACAAGTAAAATAGGGGCTATGAGACTCATAAAGTCTTGAAAAGTAATCGCATTGTTATAAAATATACGAGCATGTTTCTTACACTGAGATTTATAAAGTAATCATAAAAATGAGTAAAATGTGAGCCTATAAACTCACATTAAGCAAAGCGGTGAGTGTAGAAAATAATCAACGAATGTAGAACGTACACGAAAGATCTAAATGCGACCTAAATGAATAATATTGCGTCTTAATGCAAAATAAAGGTAAAATGATGCATATGCCGTTTTTAGAAAGTAGGTATCTCCCGCACATGTTTGTGTCTTAGTTTTACAAGTCAAAACGTGATTTCGTAAAAATATAAGGTTTTAATTAAGTTTCAATGCTCAACCGAAAGTTACTATTTTTTGCAACTATTATAAATCCCAAACATTATCCGATGTCTAATTATTTCCTTTAAATTTACATTTCGCCTAAACACGCTAACTCACTTTAAAAGTCTTGTTGCCAATTTTATTCCGCCATTATATACTTTAAGACTATTTTAAGTTTTCATTATTAATAAATCCCCTAACGCTTAATTGGTAATGTTTTTAAAATGTTTCCAACGCGCCTACGTAATATATAAGTGTTACTATATTATTCGCTAAGGTTTTTATACTATCACAAACATAAAGCAACCAATTCACTTACGTAGGGGGCAAGGAATAGATAACCAGCGGCCCAAAGGATGGCTTAGTCGTTAAGTTGGTGGATCCTGTTTATTACTAGTATTATTTTGTTAAATTCTTTTTGTATCTAAAAGCAAACTGCATAAATGTTCTTCAAGTTATATTAGTGTTTCTCTTATTTTTTGTTTAAAATATATATGTGAAAGAGCAATGTTATGTATTCTTGATAATCCATTTAATAAATACTTAGCCGTTACATATATATGTGATGACAAAGCCTATATGTCGCGTGTATACAATCTTGTTGTCAAATTTATATCTAGCTAGTAGAGAAAGTCTAGTTAGATCCATATAGCATTTCTATTGCATAATTAATTAACGAAAACTATATTTTTATATCTATTTTTAGGTAACCATGATTTTGTCTTTTTTGTTGGACTAATCCAAGGGATTTAAGCCCACCACCGTACATACAAATGATAAGTAGCAAAACAATCTTTATAGTGGACAATTAGTAATTGACTCAAAATTTCCAGAAATTAACTATGATCTATGGAAATAAAGAATCAAGATCGAAGGAATGATTTCAATTAATCTGTTGTAGTTGAATGTTAACTAGATTACAAGTAGTTGGAATGGAGTAGAAAGAAAAATACAATTTAAGACTAAGTTGCTAATGAGCTAATAACAACTATTTAAAAGAAATGTTGGCGGGGAAAACAGTTAGAGGCATTTATGTGAAAGGACACGTGCACCTCACATGTTTGGATTTTAACCAAACCCGTGCACCTCACGTGTCATACAATAACTCTAACTATGCACTTGACAATCCTTCCCCCTTAAAAAGTTCTTGTCCTCGAGAACTTAGATTAAACTCAGAGAATTTTGCAACCAATTTCCTTAAGTCTTCCCAGCTAACATCATCAACTATGCCATTGGCCCACTTCATTAAACCATACACCACCACCTTGTTATTTTTCTTAACCATCTTCCTAGCCAACAATTTAATTGGCTGAACTAGGAGTGAACCCTCAATATCACATTGTGGCAATGCTATTAAATCATCATTCAAAGGTGGACCTGTATACCTTTTTAGTTGTAACACATGAAATACATTGTGTATCTGAGCTTGTGCATGTAGCTTTAACTTGTAAGTAACTTATCCTATCTTAGCACTTACTTCAAAAGGCCTATAAAACTTCTTAGAGAACTTGTTTTGCTTGCCCATCCTTATAGTTACTTGTCTATAGGCTGTAGCTTCAAAAACACCATGTCCCCTATATCAAATTCCCTTTCAATCCTTAATTTATCAGCTTGTTGCTTCATTATATTTGTGACCTCTACAAATGGAACTTAAGTACCTTAATTGCTTCTTCCCTAGCTAGTAGTGTCCTGTCCACTGCATTAATTTTACTAAGTCCTCCCATATATGGCACATGAATAGGAGGAGTCTGGCCATACACCACTTCAAAAGGTATTGTATTAATGGAAGTGTGAAAGTTGGTATTATACCATAACTTAACCAATGGCAGCCATTCAAACCATTTCTTAGGTTTTTCACCAGTCATGCATCTTAGGTAGCCTTCTAGACATCTATTCACCATCTTAGTCTGTCCCTCTGTTTGTGGGTGGTAAGCTGTTGACATGTGGAGTCTGACTTTTAAGGCTCTAAATAACTCCTTCTAAAAAGCACTGATAAAGATCTTGTCTCTGTCTAATACAATGGACTTAGGCATACCATGTAACTTGTACACTAAATCCAAGAATACTTGAGCAATTTGGGCTGCATTGAATGTATGTGACAAGCCAATGAAATGTGCATATTTGCTTAGCCTGACCACTACCACCATAATAACATCATTGCCATGTGACTTAGGGAGACCTTCTATGAAATCCATGGAGATTTGAGATCATATGGTTTGAGGAGTAGGTAAGGGTTGTAGCAATCCAGGATAAGCACTCAAGTCAGGCTTACATTTTTAGCAAACCAAACACTCCCTTATAAACAGTTTAACTTGCTTCCTCATACCTTTCTAATAAAATAGTGAACAAAGTCTATGACTAGTTAATTTTACCCCTGAATGGCCTCCAATGGAGTCTTCATGGAAGTATTATAGCAACTCCCTTCTCAAGCTTTCATCCTGCCCTACCACTATTTTGCTCTTTCTTAACAACTTTTCATTTATCCACGCATAGTGTTTCTTAACATTTTAACCATTCCTTAGAGAAGTTATAATAGCACAAATGGCATCATCAGACACCCTAGTATTTTGTACCCTCTTCATAAGATCAGTAGTGATAGAAGACACAAACATACTCAAAAGCTCAGTGCCACTTCCAAATCTAGATAGGGCATCAGCTGCACCATTTTCTGAGCCCTTTTTATATATTACTTCATAGTCATACCCTATGAGCTTAGGCAGCCATTTCATTTGGGTGGGTGTGGTGATTCTCTGATCCAACAGATATTTCAAGCTGAAATGTCCTGTTTTGATTATAAAGTGTCTATCTATTAAATATCCTCTCCATCTTTCCAATGTCATCAACACAGCTATAAACTCTTTTTCATAAGTAGACAGATATTGGTGCTTGAGGGAAAGAGTCTTACTTAAGTATGCAAGAGGATGGCCTTTTGTTGTAGCACTGCTCCTAGTTCCACCCCTAAGGCATCTGTCTCAATCACAAAAGGCTCATTAAAACCAGGCAGCTCCAAAACTAGTGCTTCCATTATGGCTTTCTTCAATGCTTCAAAAGATAGTTGTGCTTCTAAGGTCCATTTAAAAGCATTATTTTTCAGTAACTGGGTTAATGTTGTGCTCAAACTAGCAAATCCTTTGATGAATCTCCTATAGTACACAATTAAGCCCAAGAAACCTCTAAGTTGCTTAAGAGTATTTGGTATAGGCCAGTCTTGCATAGTCCTAATCTTATTAGGCTCAGTAGATACCCCCTCCTTGGAAATTACATGGCCCTAATATTTTACATGTGTTGTCCCAAACACACATGTAGACAGTTTAGCATACAGCTTTTGTCTACTTATTGTCTCAAATACCATTTGCAAATGAGTCACATGTTCTTTCATTATCTGGATGTACACTAGGATGTCATTAAAGAATACTAATGTAAACTTCCTTAGGAATGCTTTAAAGACTTCATTCATTAGTGCTTGAAAGGTGGAAGGTGCATTAGTCAAGCCAAAAGGCATAACTAGAAATTCATAATGTCCCTCATGAGTCTTGAAAGTTGTCTTAGCTATCCCTTCCTCACACATTATAATTTGATGATAACCAGACCTCAAGTCCAACATAAGAAAACAACAGCTCCATGTAGTTCATCAATTAGTTCTTCAATAATGGGAATAGTAAATTTATCCGTGACTGTGTTTTTGTTTAGCTGCCTATAATCAACACACATTCTCCAAGTATTGTCTTTCTTCTTCACCATTACTATAGGAGAAGTAAATAGACTGTTACTAGTCTTAATGACCCATGCTTCCAATAATTCCCTCACTGTTACATCAATGGCATCTTTTTGTATAGGTAGATGTCTGTAAGGTCTGATTTTCACTGGTTGTGTGCCCTCTAATAATGGAATTTTGTGTTCATAACATCTCTGTAGGGGTAATTCCCTTAGGACTGCAAACACATCATCATACTGCTCCACCATCTTTTGCAACTCCTTAGGTATAGATTGAGGTTCACTTGGCATACGCATCAATTGTATGCTAGTGTTTGGGAAAACACTTAACATTAGTAATTCAACATGTGGTACTCTTTCCACTTCCCTTTTCATAGATGTTTACCCTCCATCCATTGCAATGTGGTTTTGGAAGCTCCCCTCAAAACCATTCTTCTTCTACTATAATTCCATCTTTAATTGACTGAAATTGCATTTAATATCTCCCAACGTAGCTAACCATTGAATTCCTAAAACCATTTCCCCCTACCCCAATGGTAAGATCATTATGTCAGCCTTAAAATTTACACCTTGCAACTGCCATACAAAATCCTTACACTCTTTAGTACTTATTAGTTATTTTCCTCCTCCTATAGTCACATCTAAATGACATGTATCTTTTAAGGGATAACCAATCCTTTTAGCTACACTGTCATCCAAAAAATTATGAGTAGATCCACAGTCAACCAAGATATGTAACTCATGTTTTCCCACCTTCCTAGTCACTCTTATAGTTTGAAAAGTGTTTGACCCATTTCGAGCATTGAGGGAGATTTGGGGTAATTCCTCCTGAACATGCATGACTTCATCACATTCTTCTACCTCAAAATATTCATCCTCTTCATCTGCTAACATGACCAAGGAGTATAACTGCCCACTACACTTATACACTAGGGTGTATTTTTGGTCATAATAAAAACATAAGTTTTGAACCCTCTTCTCTTAATACTCTTTTTGTGTGATTTGTTTTTTGACTAGTGTATTTACAAGGTTGTTTGGCTTAGATTTCCAATTGGTATTTGGTGCAGGGAAACCCAACAAAGATGGTTTTGAATTAATACCCTGACCATTTCCACTTCTAAACCTACCTACAGAAGAGGTCATAACTATTTTGTTCTTTTTTCTAATAGCTTCTAGGGTAGCTTCTTGTAATTTTGTTAAACTGTAAGCATCAACGAATGTTTTGGGTCTAAACATATTTACCCCCATCTCAATTTCTGCTGGTAACCCACCAAGATAAAAACTAACAACATTTTCTTCACTGATGTCTACCCTACTCAACAATGTATCAAAAGCATCTTGGTAGTCTTTAGCATTAGTTTGATACTTTAATTTCATGATTTCACTTACAGGATCACTATACACAGTACCAAATCTTTAGAGTATACCAGACTTATACACATTCCAACTCACATTTTCACCATTTAGCCTGATGAATTGTCTATGCCACAATAAAACATTATCAAACAAGTGCAAAGAAATTAGTTTTACCTTCTAATTGTCAGGGATTTCATTAATGGAGAAAAATTGTTCAAATCTAAAGAGCCAACCCTTAACATCATCTCCAGAAAACATAGGAAAGTCTACTTTTGTCATTCTTGTAAACTGGTGTTGGTGTTGATTCCTACCACTGCCATTCATTCCCTGATTCATAACCATCATTTTTTGCTTAGTCTGTGTTATAGTAGCCAAAGTCTCTTCGACTTACCTTAGTCATTCATTAAAACCATCATCATTGTTACCAATTGCAGTGATTCTTGTTGTAGGTGCCATTTGAACTAATTTTGGCGCCAAATTTTGTAATATACTATTTCTTGAATTATGGAGTTTGTTGTAATCAGTTATAAGAAATTTGGATACAAAAAGGTATAGAGTATTTGATGTTATCAAAATGTAATAATGAAAGACAACTAAATGTGGAGCTTGGTTGACCTTCCTCCTAATACTAAGACCGTCGGGACTAAGTGGCTCTTCAAGTAGAAGACCGACATGGATGGAAATGTACATACCTATAAAGCTCATCTTGTAGCAAAAGGATATACTCAAACCTACGATGTAGATTATGAGGAAACCTTCTCTCATGTTGCAAACATTAAAGCTTCTAGGATTCTTATAGCCATAACGACATTTTATGACTATGAAATTTAGCAGATGGATGTCAAAACCGCCTTTTTGAATGGTCACCTAACCGAAGAGGTCTATATGGTGCAACCTGGGGGGTTGTCAATCCTAAACATCCCAAACAAGTATGCAAGCTACAACGATCTATGTATGGATTAAAACAAACATCAAGGAGCTGGAATAAAAGGTTTAATGAGGAGATCAAGAAATATGGTTTCACTCAAAACCTTGATCAGCCATGTGTATATTAAAAGGCTAGTAGGAGTATGGTCACATTCCTAATCTTATATGTCGATGACATATTGATAATGGGAAACAACATTCCAATGTTACAAGACGTAAAATCCTATCTTGGAAAGTTTTTTTCCAAGAAAGACTTAGGAGAAGCGGCATACATCTTTAGGATCAAAATCTACATAGATATATCTAAGCGGTTAATTAGACTTTGTCAAAGTTCATACATTGAGAAAATCTTGAAGATATTTCATATGGAGAATCTAAACGTGGAAGTATCCCAATGAAAGAAAAGTTGATTTTGAGCAAGACTCAAGGTCCCTCTACACCTTAAGAGGTGAGTCACATGCATAAAGTTCCTTACGCCTTGGCTGTAGGATCTATTATGTATGCAGTCAGATGCACTAGGCCTGATGTTGCATTCGTACAGAACCTGACTAGTTGATTCTATCAAAATCCAAGAGAATGTCATTGGACTGTTGTGGAGAACATTCTGATGTATCTAAGGAATACTAAAGATATGCTCCTTGTTTACGGCGGTAATCTCAAGGGAGAGCTCAGAATTACTTGTTACACTGATATTGAATACGAGATTGACGATGATGACTCAAAGCCTCATACATGATATGTTTTCGTGTTAACCCACGGATGGCCGGTCAAGAATTTCTCTACTTTTTACGCTTAACTGTGGTATAACTGTCAATAGATTTGTTATACTACTTCTTTTTTGACATGATTTACATAAATAAATCTCTTAAAAAAAGTAATGAAACAAATGATGACATATCTATAAAAATGAAACTAATGATGACAGATCTATAAACCTCTCTTAGCCATGCGACAAGCTTGAAGGTAGCGGTTGAAAAGTCAAAAGAAAGGAGCTTCAAAATTTTGGGAAAATGAAGAGAGAGGTTGAGTACCATTCCCTTTTATGGATCCATGAAAAAGGTCCAGGAATGAATACCAAGAATTTATTTGGGCCTCACACATCTCAAAAGCAAGGTGTCACACCCCCAAGATATGGCGCAGCAGAATAGGAAACATAGGGCGTGACTTCATAATATACATAACACAAGGTACGTGAGAACGACCACTAAATAGACGTTTTAAAAAGCTGATCATTTGTTACATTAAAACAAACTAAGTTTTTAATCAAGTACATTTAATATATTCAGTCCGAAATAATAAATTATTCAAAAGATTGACAAATGATCAAGATAATGAAGGAAAAAGACTCCCAGGATGCAACTCCAAAAGCTAGCCATGCAATTAAGGACCTGAGAAAAACATGCTAAAATGTCAACATAAAGTTGGTGAGTTCATAGGTTTAAGTAAATTACTTACGAGAACCAAAAGAGTTTAGTGACTACTGCTTCACTCACAGTATCACAAAAAGTATTTAGCAATCAGTGACATTTAATAAAAGTAGTGTGGACCACAAGATTTTTGAGTGTGTGTGACAATTATAATGAATACAATATCACACAAAAGTAAATACTATTGTTGTAAGCTCATGACACCGAAGCCTTAACGTGATGTGTAAATCCTAGTCTTTTAGATTCATGTCTTGAAATCTGATGTTTTGCCAAAACACCCAAGTACTACCTCAAATGAAATGCGACCGCTGGCCATATACTAAGCCAAAACACGGACGGAGGTGTCAACCCTAATAGATCTATTCACAGTATTTGTGCTTACACAAAGTAATTAACGGTCCATGATAGTGTGTACTACAAGGCAATAGGGAAACTTAGGCAATACATAAAAGTTTAAAGCACTTGTGTCCATAGTAAAAGCAACCAATGTATTTGTAAAAGCTTAAAGTACTTGTATACATACGTAAAACGAGTGTGAAATCAATCATGTAAATGAGTTTGTAAATGAGCATATAAACGAGTTTGAAATCAATCATGTAAACGAGTTTGTGAATAAGCATATAAACGAGTTTGAAATCAATCATTTCAACGAGCATATAAACGAGTTTCGAATCAATCATGTAAACAAGTTTGTAAACAAGCATATAAAAGAGTTTGAAATCAATCATGTAAACGAGTTTGTGAACGAGCATATAAACGAGTTTGAAATCAATCATGTAAACGAGTTTGTAAAAGCATATAAAAGAGTTTGGAATCAATCATGTAAAAGAGTTTGTAAACGAGCATGTATTCTCCCCTAAAATGGTTCAAAACAAGTAAAATACGGGCTATGAGACTCACAAAGTCTTGAAAAGTAATCGCATTATTATAAAATATACGAGCATGTTTCTTACCCCGAGATTTATAAAGTAATCGTAAAAATGAGTCAAATGTGGGCCTATAAACTCACATTAAGCAAAGCGGTGAGTGGAGAAAATAATCAACGAACGTAGAACGTACACGAAAGATCTAAACGCGACTTAAATGAATAATAATGCGTCTTAATGCAAAATAAAGGTAAAATGATGCATATGCTGTTTTTAGAAAGTAGGTATCACCCGCACATGTTTGTGTCTTAGTTTTACAAGTCAAAATGTGATTTCTTAAAAATATAAGGTTTTAATTAAGTTTTGACGCTCAACCTAAAGTTACTATTTTTGGCAACTTTTAGAAATCCCGAACATTATTCGATGTCTAATTATTTCCTTTAAATTTACATTTCGCCTAAACACGCTAAGTCACCTTAAAAGTCTTGTTGCCAATTTTATTCCGCCATTATATACTTTAAGCCTATTTTAAGTTTTCATTATTAATAAATCCCCTAACGCTTAACTGGTAATGTTTTTAAAATGTTTCCAACGCGCCTACGTAATATATAAGTGTTACTATATTATTCGCTAAGGTTTTTATACCTCAAACGGACCCGAAAACGCCCGAAAACCCATTTTTAACATCCAAACAGCTCACTTTTCCCTTTATAAATTCACAGATTTAGTCCAACTTTGAGAGAGCGTAACTCCTTCGTTATAATGATTCAGGGTTCTACCGAAAGCTAATTTTGAAGGAAAAATCATAATCTACAAGCTTTGTTTATAAATTTTAGCCGACTCGGACCCGAAATGGGTTGAAACACGAATTTAAAATATGGACATAATGTGTCCGAAATAGTTTTGAGCTGTTAGAAAAACTAGTGTTTCGTCAAACTTCAAAAGGCCATATCTCACTCGTTTTAAATCGGATTTGACGTTCTTTATATCCACGCGGAGGTAATAACATGTACTAACATATTTTTAAGGTTTAGACTACTCAAAATAATTTAAACCGACCCTCAAGCCACTTAACAAATTCAAACAGAATCTAATGTTACCCAAAATTGCTTTGCAAAATTTATCCGCAACATTCACAACACCCTTTATACAACCTAATCCCTTCGCAAACACTAACATCAACACAACAACACCCAATATTATCCTAACCTTTCCACCAATTTGTTACAACATCACTAAATATCATTAACAACATACTTAGCACTAAACTAAACCTAAAAATTTAATAACTTTCATATTTAGTGCAAGAACCACAATAAAACACTTCCATCTTTAAAACCCATTTGATTTAGTTATGAAATCATAACACAAACATATAGGTGACATTTATTTTAATAAAGAATGCATAAACAATATCAAGAAGTAACAAATCAAAGAAAAGATAAGAAATTGTTTACAAATGAAAGAAGAAAGTGAAGGAACCCTAGATCTATAGAAATAAACCAAGATCTTAAATAAACCCTAAAAAAATTTAAAACCATAACTCTTTGATTCTTAAAAACCTTAAGTTCTTGAAGAAATGAACTAGAAAATACTTGAGATGATCTTGAAATGGACTTGTAACTTGTAGGAGAGATGAGTTAAAGTTTTGTGTTGTTGGAATATGATGAAACCCTAATGTGAAGAATAAGAGGTTTAAATAGGAAAGGATTAGGTTCTTAGGTTAGTTAGTTATTGACTAGTCAAGAGACATACATACCTTACGGGTGTGTGTGTGGTTCGTATAAGCTAGGACCAAGGGGAGGGGTTATTGAGCCAACAAGTAAGGTAGAAGATGTATACATGAGTCATGCTTAAGTGTTTTTTAGTTTAAGTTGGTCATGACTAGTCACAAATGGTCAAAGGACTTACATGATCACATGCACTTGTCTAGTTCAAGTATTATGCATGAAAGTGACATTATGGGAAGTCATTTTCTCATTCTTACACAACATATGTATGTTTAATTTTTGAAAGATGCTCCCATGTTTATTTGATGCATGATCTGAATTTTTAGAGTAGGAAGGGGATGAGAAATTCAAAATTTTGAACTTAGGTAGTACATGAGATGATATTATGAGTTTACATGCAAAGATGGTAATTTACGGGGTTACATGCATGCAAGAAACGCTAAAAATGCAAAACGTACGTGTTTAACGTAAAAATGGCAAACGTAAGTGTACATGACCTATGTAACACTTTAGAATGACCGTAACACGTATAATGTTAGTAGACTATAAGTAGTCCAAATTCGGAACGCATCCGAATACGTTTTTAGTATACGCGGGATAATTTCCCGATTTTAGGTCAAATTGACTACGAAATTATGTAAATAAAAATTAGTTCAAGTTAATAGTATAATAATTCAAGTATATAAATAATTAATTAATCCAAAATTTCCAGTTGTCACAGTCTCCCCTTGTTAAGAAAATTTTGTCCCGGAATTTACTTTGCGTTATCCGATGATAAGGTGTTTGAGGAAAGGTGTGAGTAACTGATAGTTTTAAAAGAAGATTTCATGGTTTATCATTAGCTAACTTAACCAAGCGCTAAGTGACCGAGAAAGTTGAGGTGACATCATTGAGATGGTTAATAGCAGTGAATATGAAACTCCTATTGGCGCTTGTATTAGTTAAGGCGGGAATGTAACAATTTTTAAGGAGGAACGTACCCGTAACAATGTCAAGGTTCTGACGAGCTTCTTCGTCTCCATTCTGATTCTCCGATCCTGGGCAGTACCTCTTGGTGTGTACTTTTACTCCACATCCATAGCATGTCATCGAGGTAGGGGTCCAACAGGCTCTTGCTTGGTGGTTGACTTTCTTGCAGTTTCCACATTTAATGGGACATGGACCGTGCTGATGATGAAGCTTGCACTTGTTGCAAAGTGGTAAAGTTCCATCATAGCATGTCTTGTTACTAGTTCCAGCAACGTATACCCTAACCACTTCTTGCCTCTTGTTTTGTTGTCGGCGATGATTTTCTTCCTGCTCATCTTCCCACTTTCTTTTGTTGTTAGCATCCTTTGTATCAGTAGCACGTACCTTCTTGTCCATCAAACAATTAGTCAATCGGATTGTATCTTGCAGTCTCATTGTTCCAACTGAAGTCACATTTCCTTGAATGTTTTTTGGGAGACCCTAAATGTACCTCTTAATCTTCTCTTCCTCATCTAGAACCATTTTTGGGCAGAAAAAGGCCAACTCTTGGAAACGTTGGGTATAACCAGCAACATCGGTACCCTTCACAGTCAGGTTCCATAGATCGTTTTCCAAATTCTGGATTTTGTTTCTTGGGAAGTAGACTTTGATCATCAATTTCATCAAATCTTTCCATGACATCTCATGGGCTTCGTCAATCCTTACAGTCTTAACATGGGAGTTCCACCATGTTAGAGCACCATCCAGCAAGGTGCATGTAGCAAAATTCACTTGGCAATCAGTAGCACAATTGCTAATGCGGAACACGGATTCCATTTTCTCAAACCACCTTGTTAAGCCAACTAATCCTTCAGTTCTGACAAAGTTTCGGGGTTGGCAATTCAGAAATGCCTTGTAAGAGGATCCTCGAGCAGTGTTCTCTACTCCAACAGCACTGCCACTAGCTTCATTTTGGGTTGCATTTCCATTGCTTCGATTTGCTTCGTAAGCTGCTATCGCATCAGCTACATGTTGGGCTATCAATCGCTCGATGGCGGCAGAACTTAGACCTTGTCTTGTTGTCATCATGTTTTTACAAATCACGAGTAGTAAGGAAGAGTGAGACGATATAATGTCGTGTTTCCAAAAGTCGTGTTCCAAAAATAAGACGTTACTAGGTGATGGGTTAAATTCGAGTTTGAACTAATCAACATGTTTCTAGGCTGTGGGTTATAAGATGGCATAGGTGTTTCAAAAGTATGAGGCAAGTATTCAAACTTGGAGTTGAATAGTAAGGCAACTAGTATAACAACCTAAGAATTTTCATCAAATGCAAAACCTATTTTACTATTATTACAATTGTACGGGGAAATTTTTCACTTTATTACATTACTTGTATTGTCAATATCTCAGTATGTAATGTAACTTACATAACTAAAGTAGACGAGCTCACGCAACCTATCTATGGCAATTCTATCTTCATATTTGTCAAGCAAACATCATAACATGTCAAGTCAATATCATCATATTCTTTATTACAAGGTACATTATTCCTATAATGTACTTTTCGCAACGTTATATCTAAACGGGCTTTAAACCGTTATCGTATACCTCTAAACCCTAATTCCATGAAAGATTAACATCTAAAGTGAATGCACAAGATACTAAAGCATATGTACAAGTAATATAACATCTCATATGAAATATAAAATCTCTTTAAATCAAAGTACAAGTCTTTAAAAGCTCAATATACAAGTCATTAAACATGATCTCTAAAATAGCCGTTTTACCTCCGTTTTCATTCCAATTTCTTCACCACCACTTATGTACAAGCTACTACACTCAATATACAATGTGTAAACCCTAATTATTCTATTCATAAGCTTTCATACACATATTTACACTCAAAACCCTAATTCAAAAGTCAGAAAACCCTAACCCGAGCCAAATACTAAACCATGACCCGTTTCTTCATTTTTATCCATTGTAAACCTAAACCAATACTCAAATAAGTTGTAATAACTTAATTTACAACATTCTCAATCATATTCCATCATCATTTCATCATTCTACTTCAATTATACAAGAAATAAATCCAGAAAATCCTAATTGTGCCCTAATTGTGATTTTGACCCGTTTACTTATTTTCTACGCATTTTAACCCAAACCACCTATCCACTTTTGATTATAATCCTTAATATATGTCTTAGGATCAGTAACCTATCATTCTTAATCAAATGAATACGAATTACAAGCTAAAAACTCAATTCGAGCCCTTATGAGCCCTACTTGAACCCGTGAACCCTTTTCTTGCAAAATGACCCATTTCAAAGCCTTTCTTTGCAATAAAGCACCTCCATGACTAAGCTACTTCATTCCTAATCAGCTTAAAAGTACCTCCCTTCATTCTTTATGTATAAAATGAGCACATGGTCACTTGTATCTTCTTGTTTCTTCTAGTTTCTAGCCGTGGCATACAAAGAGATAAACAACACATCAAAGCTAGTTTTCTAGCTTATACACCACATCTACTAGCTTCTACACATCATATACTAGCCCCTACATGTGTCAAGACCAGATCTTATAAGTTTCTTAAGGTCTTTGATCTCAAAATAGTATAAATAGGGTCCTTGTGTGTTCATTCCAATTCGCACCACCCCTCTTCTTTCTATAATCCTTATAGGAAGCAATCCTTTGCTCCCTTATGATCCTAGGATCATTAAATAAGTTCAAGAAGCGAAGCCCTGAAGAATTGAAGCTCCGGAGTGAAGATACAAGGCGAACAAGTGGAAATACTACCCGAAACGACCCATTTCCACCATTTTTGATCCTTGAAGCTCAAACCCAGGTTCTATTGTCTTCATACCTGCTACTACATCCTTATAATGTTCATATGATCCTAAATAAACTCTTGTTAAAGTTTCATAACCCAATTCATACTCATTTTCCATTTTGATCCAAAACCGTACACCCGAAACCCTAATTTCGCGTTTTTCTTAAAACTAAATGTTATAATGATTAAATATTGTTATAATCTATCCTAGCATGCTTAACTAATGTTAAAATAACCACTTTATTGATTAATGAAGGAATTTGAACTTAAAACCCACGCGTTTACATTTTGAAACCCTAATTTGACCCATTTTACTTACTAGCTTAACGAATCGTTATTTTAAACTTGTGTTGCGTTAAAACTTCATATTTTAGTTTATTATAACTTATAAATGTCTATTGAAATGTTAAACTAAGCTTGCATGGCAATTTGGACATGTTTTGTAATTATAATCCATGCAAGGGGTATATATCGTAACTTTCGGAAACTTATAACTAAAAGGACTAAAAGTGTCATTTTATCAAAGTTATAACTCCAGGGATCTATTATGTCACTTTTCAAAGTCCAAGGTTTACTTGGTATATCTTTCAAAGTTAAGGGACCAAAGTCGTAAAAATGCAAACTCCAAGGGCCTAATTGCAATTTTCCAAACCTCAGGGTCTAAAATGTAACATTTTGAAAAAGTATAAAATCATATCCAAAACATTATATGACATAACTTTAATTAACGCTTCTCGTGCTTAACATTTCCAGATATTGATTAAAACGCTTAAAACCGATCATCCGGAAGCTATATTGTACCACAATACTAGGGAGCTTCATATTAAGATGTTCCATCTCGATATTACGTTCTGACTGAGTGGTTGGGTTTACGATTTAAAGTTCCCTCGCTCCTCAAACGTTTATAGAATGGCTTCTAACATATGATGGCCCGAACGGTGATACAATAATTCCAAACTCTTCAATCAAACTCATAACTCTTAAACCAAAGTTCTAAAGTAAAATCTTCCTAAGACTTGACATATTCTACTCAGGTTGTGTGACGTGGCTGTTTACTATCATTTTACTATATCAACATTCCCCGGTTAAGATTGTGATAAGGTCGTCAGCTTTCATTTCAGAATATTTAACTACCTATCAGGTGAAGTTCATAACCTCGCCTTTACTTATTTACATGTTTTATAAACCCGCGAGGGGGATACATGCTTGTTACAAACTCTTTTACATACTCATTTATCTTATAACAATGTGATTACTTTTCAAAGACTTAATGAATTCATAATCTCACATATCTTATAAACCCGTGACACCTACTATAAAATCATGAATGCAAGTGTTATGCTAAACTATATGCTATCCTGATATATTATTGCCTAGGTACATGGAAATATCTATTTGGGTAGTATCTCCCAATATCTCTTTAGTATCTCTTTGGGTAATATCTCCCAGTATCTCTTTGGGTAATATCTCCCAGTATCTCTTTGGGTAATATCTCCCAATATCTCTTTGGGTAATATCTCCCAATATCTCTTTGGGTAGTATCTCCCAATATCTCTTTAATATCTCTTTGGGTAATATCTCCCAGTATCTCTTTGGGTAATATCTCCCAATATATCTTTGGGTAATATCTCCCAATGTCTCTTTGGGTAGTATATCCCAACATCTCTTTAATATCTCTTTATTTCTTTATGTGATTCATGAGTGGTTATTTTAACATTATTTAAGAATGCTAGAATAGGTTATAACAATATTTAATCATTATAACATTTAGTTTTAAGAAAAACGCGAAATTAGGGTTTCGGGTGTACGGTTTTGGATCAAAATGGAAAATGAGCATGAATTGAGTTATGAAGGAATTTGAACTTAAAACCTACGCGTTTACGTTTTGAAACACTAATATGACCCGTTTTGCTTCCTAGCTTAACGAATCGTTATTTTAAACTTGTGTTGCGTTAAAACTTCATATTTTAGTTTATTATAACTTATAAATGTCTATTGAAATGTTAGACTAAGCTTGCATGGCAATTTGAACATGTTTTGTAATTATAATCTATGCAAAGGGTATATATCATAACTTTCGGAAACTTATAACTGAAAGGACTAAAAGTGTCATTTTATCAAAGTTATAACTATAGGGGTCTATTATGTCACTTTTCAAAGTACAAGGTTTACTTGGTATATCTTTAAAACTTGAAGGACCAAAGTTGTAAAAATGCAAACTCTAAGGGCCTAATTACAATTTTCCAAACCCTAGGGTCTAAAATGTAACATTTTGAAAAAGTGTAAAATCATATTCAAAACATCACCTGACGTAACTTTAATTAACGCTTCTCGTGCTTAACGTTGTTATTAGAACGATGTCTTCTCCCAACTGCTCTACTTTCGATATCGAGGAGCTTTTACCTTATAATATCTTAACTATACTTCGGTCTCATCAGATTATTTCCCAGTTTCATTGGGAAGCAATTCTTTTAACTCTTCGGAAAACTCTAACGATAATATGATTCCACCGGTATTCTCATCTTTCTACAATAATCCTTGTTTGAAGGACGTACAAGCATTTTATGCTAAGGAATTACCTATTTCATCCCAGTCCTATTACTGCCACACTATTTTGTACTCTATCTATCATCCAATATTACCACCATCACTACTATTTAATCCTCGATATTTCTTTATTCCTGAAGAACTATTACCACCTAAGAAGCGAATATATTCCTCATCTTCTTCCTCAACTGCGTTATCTAATTCATCTCGGAGTCAAACTCATAATTTGATATCACCATCTTCCTCAGTTTATACTCCTACCCCACCTCAGATATTTGAAATAGGAAAAAGTTCAATTAAGATGTATCTAAAACATCATGAGGGACAAATCGAAGATATTTTGAATTACTTAGATGAACTCTAACTTACACCACATCGAAGAAAAATAGAGGAAGGACTAATGAATAGAATGATCATATGAAGGAATAGTGACGAACTAAAGACCAAACTTAAGAGAATCTGTTCTCAGATTATCAAACTTTAAAGGAAGAAATTAGGGCAAAAAGATAAGATTGCTTTTGCTCACTATAGAATTTCCAATCTTGAACAAATCATTGAGAAAATTCAAGCTCGTCACCAAACAAATCAGGAAGATCTTTAGGATGTCATCTACCGGATCAAAATCATCAAGCTATTTATAACTTTATCCTAGCCACGGGATGTGTGGTATAAATAAAAACGCTTGTCAAATCTTGACTATGTACAGTAAGAAGGCAAGTTATTTATAAAGGCAATCCCGTTTCGTATCTTATTGTTTCTAACTTATCGCTCTTTCATCATCATTTCCACCATTTACATCATTATCTCCGTCTTTATCATAACCTCTAAGTGCTTAAAAATTCAAAAATAAGCATTTCTCTTTAAGCATTTTAAGCATCACATTCTCTTTTATATCTTAGGATATCATTCTTATTACATGTTATCTTTTGTTGATAGAATGCCTCCCAAAAGGAATACCAACTTATATCTCTTTCATCATCATCCCTGTCATCATCATATGCATCATTATCTCCGTCTCCATCATTATAAATCATACCATAACCCCTAAGTGCTTAAAATTCAAAAATAAGCATTTCTCTTTAAGCATTTTAAGCATCACATTTTTTTTAAATATTACCTTTCAAAACTTGTGATGTCATTCTTACTACGCATTATCTTGTGTTGATAGAATGCCTCCCAAAAGGACGTCAACATCCGAAACACCAGCCATAACTTTAGATGCCATCCGGCAACTAACTGCTGATCTTACTGGAACTCCTGCAGTGAAAACAGGAAACTACAAAGAGTTTATCAGCTGTCAACCTTTCTGCTTTAATGGTACGGAAGGAGCAGTAGGCCTTATTCGCTGGTTTGAACGAACTGAATCTGTATTCTCTCGAAGCAGATGTGCTGAGGAAAATAAAGTAACATTTTCTACTGGTACTTTAACTGACGATGCCTTATCCTGGTGGAATGCATATGCCCAACCTATGGGAATAGAGCAAGCTAATCGAACCACCTGGACTTAGTTAAAAAGGCTTCTGACGAATTAACCACCTTGTGTCCAAACATGGTGCCAAATAATGAGAAACTCTTGGAAGCTTTTATCGGAGGTCTACCTCGAAGCATTGAAGGAAACGTTACTGCCTCGAAACCTCAAACTTTGGAGGAAGCCATCAACATATCCCAGAGGTTAATGGATCAGATAATAAAACGCGATTCTGTGCAAGAACCAATGATCATAAACAAAAATTAGAAGATAAGAGAAACACCATCGACAACAACAACAACTACCCCAAATACCACAACAATAATAACCACTTCAACAAAAGAACAAGAATAGGAGATAAATAATTAAAGAGAAGGGGAGAGAGGTTCTTTAACCCAAATAAAGCTACTCAACTGAGAGAACTGGAGAAACCTGTGGACTTATCCTCCTAAAAGATAGCCAGTAAACCAGACCTTTGTGTAGCGAGAAATGCATCCCCTCATCACGACAAGGAGATTGCATTGTCATGTTCGAACTTTGCAACAAATGTCATACACCAGAAACTGCCGAGACCAAAGATCAAGCCGGCTGAAAACAACTCTGAGGATGATCAATGTTCATCATAAAACTTCTTACAATCTGAAAACTCCGAACATCAAGCACAATCTTTATCCATTGTTATTTTTATCCTACTACAAGGATGACGTAACAAAGAGTATTCAACCCTTTTAAAGTTTCGTATGTAAAAGTTATCCATGAACTAATAAAGTGATGATTCCGTTACATCTTGTATTAAAGGTAACAAAACTTGTCATCATTTTCAATTTCCACGATTCTATTATGTTCAACTCTGAATACACTCCTCATACCTTTGCAACAAAAATTTTCATCCTCGATTATATGGGCATCAGTAACAAGATCAACATCTCAATATTATGTAACCATTCATTACCATATCATGTTTTTATGCTTAGGTAAGACGATTTATGATCAGCTTATTGATATGAATTAGAATGCTCTTCATTTGAATAAGGAAATTAAAAAATCTCGAACTATGAATAATTATAAATTCTCAGTTTAAGGAGTTGAAACACTTCTTTTTGTAAGTGAAAATTATCAATAAGTAGCTTAAGTAGATACATATGTACAAACAATTTCCTTCCAATCCGTTTGTACAAACAATTCCTTAATCAATATTCTTCATTTTCATCATTAACCTCATATATCTGTGTCATTTATAAATCTGTATCTCAACGTGATTGAGCAACTCTCATACAAATTTTACAATCATTTCCCTTGACATCACTCTAATCCATGATCCCGTATTCTAAAATCTTTTCTCTTATCTAGCAACGTAATAACAGGAAAACCACAGAATCTTTACACAATGACAAATGATTGTCAATACCATAGGTATGAAAATTTCTGACAAAGACTTGTGATAGCATTCTTATTTGATGTTGACTTATAAAGGTATAATGAATAGAACGATTCTTACGATCAGAGTGCGCAGTAGGAAGCATTGGTATGAGCCCATAACCCACAGGTCCGTAAATACGAAGTATTTTCAATCACCCAATTCTAATCTAAGAAATTCTATTGACTAGTCACCCAAAGGTATGACTGACAATAAGTAGTCGGTGAAAAGGAGTAATTATAATTATGGTGTAACCACATAATTATAAATGCATCATACACTTGAACTTTGTGACCATTGATATAACCTTAATTCATACCCAAGTACCTATCTATAAACAATACCACAGAAAACTTTAACTAAATCATCGGGACGAGATTTCTGTGCGGGGTGGAGAACTATAGCAACAACCTAAGAATTTTCATCAAATGCAAAACCTATTTTACTATTATCACAATTGTACGGGGAAATTTTTCACTTTATTACATTACTTGTATTGTCAATATCTCAGTATGTAATGTAAACTTACATAACTAAAGTAACCACTCACACAACCTATCTACGGCCAATCCTCTCTTCAAATAATGTCAAGCAAACATCCATAACATGTCAATTCAATATCATCATTTCTTTTAGTTACAAGGTATACTTATTCCTATAATGTACTTTTTTCGCACGTTATATCTAAACGGCTTTAAACCGTTATCGTATACTTCAAACCCTAATTCCATGAAAGATTAACATCTAAAGTGAATGCACAAGATACTAAAGCATATGTACAAGTAATATAACATCTCATATGAAATATAAAATCTCTTTAAATCAAAGTATAAGTCTTTAAAAGCTCAATATACAAGTCATTAAACATGATCTCTAAAATATTCGTTTTACGTCCGTTTTCATTCCAATTTCTTCACCACCACTTATGTACAAGCTACTACACTCAATATACAATGTGTAAACCCTAATTATTCTATTCATAAGCTTTCATACACATATTTACACTCAAAACCCTAATTCAAAATCAGAAAAACCCTAACCCCGAAATCCAAATACAAAACCATGACCCCTTTTTCTTCATTTTTATCCATTGTAAAAGCCTAAACGCAATCCTCAAATCGTAGAAATAACTTAATTTACAAATTCTCAATCATGATTCCATCAACATTTCATCATTCTACTCAATTATACATGAGACTAAATCCAGAAAACCCGAATTTGCCCTAATTGTGATATTGAACCGTTTATCAATTTCTACCCATTAAAACCAAACCACCTATCAATCTTTATGATATAATCCCTTAATATCTTCTTAGGATCAGTAACCTATCATTCTTAATCAAATGTACACGAATTACAAGCTAGAAAACTCAATCCGAGCCCTTATGAGACCTACTTGAACCCGTGAACCCTTTTCTTGCAAAATGACCCATTTCAAAGCTCTTTTTCCATTTTTTTTGCAATAAAGCACCTCCATGACTAAGCTACTTCATTACTAAGCAGCTTACAAGCACCTCCCTTCATTCTTTATGTATAAAATGAGCACATGGTCACTTGTATCTTCTTGTTTCTTCTAGTTTCTAGCCGTGGCATGAAAGGAGATAAACAACACATCAAATCTAGTTTTCTAGCTTACACACCACATCTACTAGCTTCTACACATCATATACTAGCCCCTACATGTGTCAATACCAGATCTTATAAGTTTCTTAAGCTCTTTGATCTCAAAATAGTATAAATAGGGTCCTTGTGTGTTCATTCCAATTCGCACCACCCCTCTTCTTTCTATAACCCTTATAGGCAGCAATCCTTTGCTGCCTTATGATCCTAAGATCATTAAATAAGTTCAAGAAATGAATCCCTAAATAATTGAAGCTACAGAGTGAAGATACAAGGCGAACAAGGTGGACAATCACTACCCCAAAATGACCCTATTATCACCAATTTTTGACCCTTGATACACAAACCCATCCTATGTCCTTCATACATGCTACTATACATACATATACATGTTCATATGATACCTAATGCAACTCTTGTTAAAGTTTCATTACCAAATTCATGCTCATATTTCCATATTGATCCGAAAACCGTACACCCGAAACCCTAATTTCGCGTTTTTCTTAAAACTAAATGTTATAATGATTAAATATTATTATAATCTATCCTAGCATGCTTAACTAATGTTAAAATAACCACTTTATTGATTAATGAAGGAATTTGAACTTAAAACCCACGCGTTTACATTTTGAAACCCTAATTTGACCCATTTTACTTACTAGCCTTAACGAATCGTTATTTTAAACTTGTGTTGCGTTAAAACTTCATAATTTAGTTTATTATAACTTATAAAATGTCTACTGAAATAGTTAAACTATGCAGTGGCATGGCAATTTGGACAATTTGTAATTATAATCCATGCAAGTGGTATATATCGAACTTTCAAAACTTATAACTAAAAGGCAAAATGTCATTTTATCAAAGTTATAAACTCCATGGATCTATTATGTCACGTTTCAAGTCCAAGTTTACTGGTATATCTTTCAAAGTTTAAAGGACCAAAGTCGTAAAAATGCAAACTCCAAGGGCCTAATTGCAATTTTCCAAACCTCATGGTCTAAAATGTAACATTTTGAAAAAGTATAAAATCATATCCAAAACATTATATGACATAACTTTAATTAACGCTTCTCAGTGCTTAACTTTCCAGATATTGATTAAAACAGCTTAAAATCGATCATCCGAACTATATTGTACCACAAAACTAGGGAGCACAAATAAGATGTTCCATCTCGATATTAACATTCTGACCTGAGAGTGTTTGGGTTTGAAGATTTAAAGTGCCCTCGGCCCTCAAACCGTTTATAGAATGGCTTCTAACATATGATGCCCGAACGTGAACAATAATTCCAACTCTTTCAAAATCAAACTCATGAAACTCTTTAAAAACTAAATTCCTAGAGTACAAACTTCCTAAACTCAATATATATAACTCAGGTTTGCGTGACGTGGCCTAGTTACTATTATTTTAACTATGACAACATTCCCAGTTTAAGATTCGTATAAGTCGTCAGCTTTCATTTGGATCTATTAATGCAACTACCTATTCAGGTGAAGTTCATACAAATCCTCGCCTTTACTTAATTACATGTTTTATAAACCCGCGAGAGGATTACATGCTTGTACAACTCTTTACAATACTCATTATCTTATAACAATGTGATTACTTTTTCAAAGACTTAATGAATTCATAATCACACATATCTTTATAAACCCGAGACCCTACTCTAAAATCATGAATGCAAGTTTATGCCTAAACTATATGCTATCTGATATTAATTATTGCCTAGTACATGAAATATCTAATTTGGGAGTAGTATCTCCCAATAAACTCTTTAGATACTCTTTGGGTAATATCTCCCAATATCTCTTTGGGTAGTAACAGTCCCAATATCTCCCTTGGGTAGATATATCCCAATATCTATTTAATATCTCTTTATCTCCTTATTTGATTCCAGGAGTTTAGGGTGATAAACTTTCACTATGACAATAATGTTCTTCATAACGATTATTCCTGCAATACCAACATTTCCAATTATGATAACTTGTATTTAACTATTACATTTCAAACCTATGAATTTCACTCAACCTTTGTGTTGACCCTTTTTATGCATGTTTATCTTAGGTAATTGAGCAACTTATGGCATGGAGTGGCATGGACATGAAGATGGCTAAAACTTATTATCATTCACATTTTATGTTTCTAGATTTTGGGACCTGCCTTTGTAAAACTCTGAATTGAAATGAATGATAACATATCTTTTGAACAAACGTCTCTTTTAGGTCGTTTTCTATGATTATGATTGTTGTATCCATAAAGTAATACCCCAGATTAGCTTCCGTTGCTATATTGTAAAAATGGGGGTGTTACAACTAGTGAGATCGGCAGACTATGACGAGTTTAAATGTTTTATAAAATGGTATTTTGTAAGGTCATGAAAATTTTGACTACCATTGTATCACTTAAAATGTCTAGCAAAAGTTTTAGCATTGATTTAGAAATCGTTCAAGTGAATGAGCATGTATGACAGTTTAGTGATTATGCGCGCGGAAGACTTATGATGAAACGGAATGTTTATGATGCAATGCTTATGCACACTCACATAAAATGTTTGCTTTTCGACCGTGTACGTATAAAATCGATTTAAACATAACTCTAATATAACGAACCCTAATATAGCATGATCTTTCCTAAGTTTGAAGAAATGTGATCAGGCTTTATTAAACAGAGGTCTAATGATGCAACACTCGGCTTAGTTATACTAGTGATATGTCTAATGATTTTAAAAGTTATTTTAATTTTTCCAGTTATAGTCTAGGCCTAAAAATGCAACCTAGTTCTCTATAACCTTGGCTCTGAATACCAATCTGTCACCCCTCCCAAAAATATGGCGCATCGAAATAGTAAACATAGGGTGTGACTTCATAATATACACAACACAAGGTATGATAGAACGACCACTAAATGGACGTTTTAAAAAGTTAATCATTTGTTACATTAAAACAAACTAAGTTTTTAATCAAGTACATTTAATAGATTCAATACGAAATAATCAATTGTTTGAAAGATAGACAAATGATCAAGGTAATGCACGAAAAAAACTCTCGGGATGCAACTCCAAATGCTAACCATGCAATTAAGGACTTGAGAAAAACATGCTAAAATGTCAACATAAAGTTGGTGAGTTAGTAGGTTTAAGTAAAGTACTTACTAGAACCAAAAGAGTTTAGTGACTACTGCTTCACTCACAGTATCACAAAAAGTATTTAGCAATCACTGACATTCAATAAAATTAGTGTGGACCACAAGATTTCTGAGTGTATGTGACAATTATAATGAATACAATATCACACAAAAGTAAATACTATTGCCCTAAGCTTATGACATCGAAGCCTTAATGTGATGTGTAGATCCTAGTCTTTTAGATTCATGTCTTAAAATCCGATGTTTTGCCAAAACACCCAAGTACTACCTTAAATGACATGCGCCCATTGGCCATGTACTAAGCCATAACACGAACGGGGTGTCAACCCCAATAGATCTATTCACAACATTCGTGCTTATACAAAGTAATTAATGGTTCATGATAGTGTATACTACAAGGAAATATGGAAACTTAGGCAATACATAAAAGTTTAAAGCACTTATATCCATAGTAAAAGCAACCAATGTATTCGTAAAAGCTTAAAGTACTTGTATCCATAAGTAAAATGAGTGTGAAATCAATCACGTAAACGAGTTTGTAAACGAGCATACAAACGAGTTTGAATTCAATCATGTAAACGAGTTTGTGAACGAGCATATAAATGAGTTTGAAATTAATCATGTAAATGAGCATATAAATGAGTTTGAAATCAATTATGTAAATGAGTTTGTAAACAAGCATATAAACGAGTTTGAAATCAATCATGTAAATGAGTTTGTGAACGAGCATATAAACGAGTTTGAAATCAATCATGTAAATGATTTGGTGAACGGGCATATAAACGAGTTTAGAATCAATCATGTAAACAAGTTTGTAAACGAGCATGTATTCTCCCCAAAATGGTTCAAAACAAGTAAAATATGGGCTATGGGACTCACAAAATCTTGAAAAGTAATCGCATTGTTATAAAATATACGAGCATATTTCTCACCTCGAGATTTACAAAGTAATCATAAAAATGAGTAAAACATGGGCCTATAAACTCACCTTAAGCAAAGCGATGAGTGGAGAAAATAATCAACGAACGTAGAAAGTACACGAAATATCTAAACGCGACCTAAATGAATAATAATGCGTCTTAATGCAAAATAAAGGTAAAATGATGCATATGCCGTTTTAGAAAGTTAGTATGTGTCTTAGTTTTACTAGTCAAAACGTGATTTCGTAAATATATAAGGTTTTAATTAAGTTTCGACGCTCAACCAAAAGTTACTTTCTTGGCAACTTTTAGAAATCCCGAACATTATCCAATGTCTAATTATTTCCCTTAAATTTACATTTCGCCTAAACAAGCTAAGTGACCTTAAAAGTCTAGTTACTGATTATTCCGTCATTATATACTTTACGCCTATTTTAAGTTTTCATTATTAATAAATCCCTTAACGCTTAACTAATAATGTTTTTAGAAAGTTTTTAACGCGCCTAAATAATATATAAATGTTACTATATTGTTAATTAAGGTTTTTATAACTCAAACGGACTCGAAAAAGTCCGAAAATCCAATTTAAACATCCAAACATCTCACTTTTCCCTTTATAAAATCCTAGATTTAGTCCGGCTTTGAAAGAGCGTATCTTCTTCGTTATAATGATTCACGGTTCTACTGAAAGCTACGTTTAAAGGATAAATCATAATCTACAAGTTTTCTTTTATAAATTTAGCCAATTCGGACCCAAAATGGGTCAAAACACGAATTTAAAATCTAGGCAGAATGTGTCCAAAACAGTTTTGTGCTGTTAGAAAAACTAGTGTTTTGCCGAACTTCAAAAGGTCATATCTCACTCGTTTTAAGTCAGATTTTAACGTTCTTTATCCACGCAAAGGTAATAACATATACTAACATATTTTTCAAGGTTAATCTTAGACTATGCAAAATAATTTTAACCGACCCTTAAGCCACTTAACAAATTCGAACAAAATCTAATGTTACCCAAAACCGCTTTACAAAATTTATCCGCAACATTCACAACACCCTTTATCTAACCTAATCTCTTCGCCAACGGTAACATCAACACAACAACACCCAATACTATCCTAATCTTTCCACCAATTTGTTACAATATCACTAAATATCATTAACAACATACTTAACACTAAACTAAACCTAAGAATTCAATAACTTCCATATTTAGTGCAAGAATGTTAGCCTCAAAATATTGAGTCGAACATGAAGTTCGTTCATTATGTATTTAAGTCTCGATCAATTAATTAGTTAACGTTGTAATAGAAATGTATCGGGAATCGGGCTCGATAGTTAATCTAATATTGTATATGTTTCGGGTTTAATTCCAAGCAAAACCCGAGCCCCCGAGCCCGTGTCTAGTCAAATATTCCCGAATGTCACTTTTATGTGTCGGGTCTATCAAGTAAAAAAAAATCTTTTCACCTAGGAAAAGTTATGTTGATTTCTTTATAATATTTCGCTTTTCTATTTCGCTCTCACTCCTGCTTCTATTCTCTCTCTAAATCAACTCACTTTTTTCTCTTATTTATTGATCTAGATCGTGTATTAATATGAAGTGTTTTGTGTTTAAGGGATCCTACAGTGGTACCAGCGGCTTTAAGGGTGGATTCGTGATTCATTTGTGGTTAAAAAGAATCAAAATTCGTGGTTTATTATTTTTTTCTGAAAATAAGCAAGAAAAAAATCAAAAGATTGATCTTTTTTGTGGTTAGATGTGTTAAAGATTTGTACTTTCGGGCTTAGAACTATCCCTTGCATCATTACTAAGTGGTTTTAACATCATTTCGTGGCTTTCAAGAATGGTTGATGATTTTTTTCTTGGCTGCGTTTTGACTCACTGAAGGGGTGTTCTTGATTGCGTTTTGCCTCAAGACTGCGTTTTGGTCATTGCGTTTTGATTATTGAAGACTGCGTTTTGGTCACTGCGTTTTGGTCATTGCGTTTTGATTATTGAAGACTGCGTTTTGGTCACTGCGTTTTGGTCATTGCGTTTTGATTATTGAAGACTGCGTTTTGGTCATTGCGTTTTGGTCATTGCGTTTTGATTATTGAAGACTGCGTTTTGGTCACTGCGTTTTGGTCACTGCGTTTTGGTCACTGCGTTTTGGTCACTGCGTTTTGGTCACTGCGTTTTGGTCATTGCGTTTTGCTTATTGAAGACTGCGTTTTGGTCACTGCGTTTTGGTCATTGCGTTTTGGTCATTGCGTTTTGCCTAATTGAAGACCCTTATTGCGTTTTGCCTAGGGGAGACTCTGTCCATTTCATTTCTTGGTTGCGTTTTGTCTCAAGAATTGACTGCGTTTTGTCTAAAGACACTGCGTTTTGTCCATTGAAAACCCTTGTTTTGAAAATTGGGGAATCTATTAATCATTGTCTAATCAAAACATAACATCAAGACAAACAAGAACTTAAAAGACAATCAATTCACAACAAACAAACCTTAAACACAATCAATTACTCACTCACGGTTTTCTATTGATTTTGTAAAATCCCGTTAAACTCTTTATCGGTTTTAATCATAGACTTGTAAAATCCCGTGATCGTTAATTGTATTCAAAACCACAACTTCAATCACATCATATCCACTTAAGATCCAACAACTTTCACACTTCATAATTCATAACCATTCATTCATCATGTCTACTCCAGTCAATACATCCTCAACAGATAGTCAAATGCACAACAATATCATGGCAGCTGGTTCAAAAGATCGTCCACCAATGCTTGGACCAGGAAGATATTCACAATGGAGATCACGTTTTCTACGGTACATTGACACGAAACCAAATGGTGAAATACTCCGGGACAGATTCATAAGACGAGATTCTGATGAGTACAACACTTATCTCGTTGAACAACACAGTGAACTCCTTCAACAACTTAATACAAGCTTCAAATCATTGGATAAGTTTCTGGAAGATGAGATAGACTCGATGAAAAAAACAACCGATCAGATCCAAACTTCATTTCAGGCTTTAATGGAGAAAAAGTTAGGAGGCATTGTTGATATTGTTATGAATAAGTTTGTTGATAAAATATTCACTCATCTCGACATAGTAACCAGAACCGTCATGGCAGATAGATTCGGAGGGTATCATCCAGAGCTCGGTCATCTCATTACCAATGCAACAACCTCTGTGATAAGTAATACGAAGGAAAAGTATAGTTCCCAACTTTTAGAGATGATCGAATGTGAGAAGAAAACAGTTTACTCCGTTGACACAAGTTATGTAGTTTCCTTTAACAAACTTAAGGCAAACCATACCCGCTTTTCAGAAGCAATGAGGAAGCAATCCATGACAATGGAGATAGAAGGTGTCGGAAAGGCTGACTTAAAGCACCTACAAAAGATAGCAGATGAGGAAAGGAATCAAGCTTTTGAGCTTAAAATGAAGTCCACAGCATATATTAATGTGGTGATCAAGAGGGTCGTGGATGGTGCTGCTCTTCAACTTCGCTCAATGATTGAAAATTTTGTAACTGGAGAAATGGTCACAGAGATAGTAAATACAATCATATCACGTGGTGATGATGATATAGATCATCTTTTCCAAACATCACCATCAGTGAATGCGGATAGGGAGAAGATTGAGAACAATATTGCTCTACTCTTGGAAACCAAGAAGAACATCATAAAAGTCATGGATAGTATTCCTCATTACTGATAGATCAGGTTTGGTTTCAAATCACACTAGAAATTTTTGTTTATAAATCTTTATGAACGTTAGTTATGTTTATTCCTGTTAACTTGTTATATATGTTGAACCAACAAATTTACAAAAATCTAGTTATTTGCATGCACCTGTCTTTTCTTCAAGGCATTAGGCGCTCTTTTAGACACTGTTTCTCATTGTTAATTGTAGTAGTTGTTTGAGGATTAACAACATCAAGTTGCATTTACTGATCTTCATCTAACTATGCAATTATTTCTTATTAAATACTAGGCCCAAAGGTGTGATATGTGTGTGTGTGTGTGTTTACTTCCCTGTTCTCATCATTGATTCATTGCGTTAATGATCGTGCAGGACCTCTACTTTGTGATGAAGCTGACTACAATGTTAACTGGAGAGGGATTTTCAAGATGTTGTTGACTCAGTTGTTGCAACTTGTTGTGTATGCTCGACACTAGGAATATACTGAAAGTGAACACTTTTTCTAAGTTGTCTTTCAAATGTTTGTATTAGACTTCTTAACATTCTGCTTTGTGACCATCCAGTTTTATATCCTGAGTTAGGATTGTGAACATCAAGGAAGATGATATGCAGTGATTGCATTAGTCTATCTTAAGTTCTCTTATGTGCTCATCAGTTGAAGTTTTTTATATAGTACTATACATCTTCTATTAGAGATTTTTAAGAAATGGTGGATCACCGGGAATCCAAATTGTTTTCCGAAGTGTCTGCATCCTAAATGCTTAAACCATCAGATGTTTCCAGTCGAAATCGTCTTCAAGATTTCTTTTGTTGGTATATTATTTACTGTTATCTTAGCGTGTGTTTGGCATTAGGAGAATAGGAGATAGAGTTTGACAATGCTTATTCAGTTTGATTTTGTGACAATATGATAGTTTGGCTGTGTTTGGCTATTGTTATTGTGTTTTAAAAATGATAATTAATTAGGAGATCGTGTTTGGATAGAGGGTGTTTGGGTAAGCTTATTTTAACAGCATAAGCTCATGGCCTTACGATTTAAGGTTATAAGAGATGAGCATTATTTGCCAAACTAATGATTATTTTCTAAATACTTTTGAAGGGGAGGTGTCTAACTTGCTAATCAAATCCTACAAGAAATATATCTACCATGTCAATGTATCATCTATAGCATGGGAATTACGTGTTTGCTTCTGCAAGTTTGTTCACCGGTATTGTTTAGCATCCTTTAAAAAAACACAAACAATGTTAATTATATGAAGCTGATTACAACCTTGGATGTTTTAAGTGACGTACGTGCACAAGAGTGCTTCGCCCCACAACCATCTCCTTTTAATAGGTCGGACGGACTAACGTCTCACTACCACAAAATCTGTCTTTTAGAACGGTTATAAATGTTATTTAGACCAGTATCTTAACGGGTCTTAAAGGGGGAGGTCCAAAAGGGTACAAGACAGATAGACCGGTTACGCGACCGGTCTAAAAGACATTATTTAGATCAGTGTTAATCATTCCAACCGGTCTAAATAACACGTTCCACGTAAAATCTATTTCCAGCTATAAGACCCATCAGGTTATATTAACCGGTCCAAATATCACTTATCCAAGAAAAAATTGCTAAAAAAAGCAGTTTTGTTATGAGCAATAAGCAGTTTAATAAGCAAACTATGTAGCCCGCTAATTTAATAAGCAAACTGCTAACTTAATTAGAAATCCATACATACTCTAATATAAACTAGCCGGGTACCCCGCGTTGCGGCGGCGGGTACCCAAATTTCTTAACTGAACCATCTTGATACTAAAATACGAAAATGGATGGCGCAAATATATTTGACCAAAATGAAGTTTTCGAAAATAATGGTCGGATGCATGACATTTGTCATACCTGCGACTATTAATAAGTGCGCATTATGATATTGTATGTGATTTATGTTATGCGCCAATTTATTTACATCTACACCTTAGGCGCCATGATGCACTTAATATGCACCATGATACACTCCTTATGCACCATGATGCCCTCCTTATGCTCCGTGATGCATCACTTTTATATCTTATGAAATGCATGCCTTATGCACAGTGATGCCTTCATTATGGGCCTTGATGCACCACTTTTATGCGTCGTGATGCACTCTAATGCATCACTCTGATTTTGGTGCACTACTTTTATGTGTCATGATGCACTCTAATGCACCCACATTATGCACCGTGACGCACCTCTGCAAATGCTACGAGATTTGAAAAAGTGGATGAATGTGGTAGGTTAATTGGAGATGTAAATAAAGAATAAATGAGAAAGTAATAGATGGTGATAAAAGTGTTAGTTGAAGATGAAGTGATTTGCTCAAATGCGAATCCAAGAAACATAGCATCAGTGATTACAGAAACTCATTGAGAAATGCAAAGGAAAGCTGTGGAAAACTCAGTTTGATAAACATTGGTTGTTCGACAACCAAATGCTCAACGGATTCCAAAACCATCAGTTTTAGGAAAACCGACTCCTTTTTCAAATTCTCCTGAAATGAGAAGTTTTCAAACGAAACAGTCGGTTAATAAAACTAATGTGTCGGATGGTTTGTTTAAACCAGTCACTCAACAGAATTTGCCTCAGAATAGAAAACAAGCAGAAATACACTCGAATGTGCTTAAACCAGGAATGTATAGAATTGCCTACTAGCACAAACAAAACAAAGACCGCAGTTGCCTCATGCTTCTAGGAATACTAATCCTCACGTGTCTAAATCTTCAGGGAGTAAATCACACTACTAGTGTTAGCAGACCACAACTTAAGTGCTATCAAGTTAAAGATAAGGTCGTGCCAAACAATAGTCAAGTGAAGTTTAAAAGAAGGAAGTAGAAGACCATCATATTAGGATTTTCTCAGTATTTCTAGAAAACAAACGTCTGTAACTGCGTGTATATGACAGTCAAAAATCTCAGGAAACTTTGAATGTGAATGCTGTTTGTGTGAAGGTGGAAATGTGTTGTTTTGTGTTTAAACTCTAATCATGATGCTTATGTTTCTAGATACTTTGAATGTCATGAACGCCTAGAAACTAAGACGCCTAAAGGTAGTGCTAGTAGTGCTGTACACCCAGAGAAAGCGAATACAAATCTTTGCAACACCCAACCCCATAAGAAAACTGTTGCATCAGATACCACTGTATTTTCAAGGAAAATCTAAAGAGTTACTATAAGGAGTTTGTATGAGAATACAAATCAGGAATGGATATGGTGGTTAGCTAAAACTTTGTCATCAGGATATTACATGACACAAAAAGCCTTTAGACACAAAGACATGGATGCCTAAAATCAGGAAGAGGATGTATCAACAAGTATTAGTCCCAATATAGATTTGTCTTTAGGATTACTTAATGTCTTGAAGATATCAAATTCCTTTAGGATTCCAATTGGTCCACATGTATAGTCCTCTAATTTCTTGCAGATTGTACAACATCATCCTATTCATTGTTGACTCTGATCATCAAAGCAACATGACGGGCAAATCTCAAGCTGTTGTGTAATTTTATGGAGAATTTTATAGGTACTGTTCGTTTTGGAAATGATCAATTTGCTCCAATTCTTGGTTATGGAGATCTGAATCAAGGAAATGTCACGATCAAACGGGTTTATTACGTCGAAGGCCTCAATCATAATTTTTTCTCGGTTGGTCAATTCTGTGATGCGGATTTGGAGGTTGCTTTCAGGAAATCTACTTGTTTTGTGGGAGATCTCCAAACGAATTTGATTTACTAATTGGTAAAGGGGTTGATTCTCTACACAATTTCTCTTCAAGAAACAACTTCATCAACTCCAATCTATTTCATGGCTAAAGCTTCACCAACTCAAGCATGGTTATGGCATCGAAGACTTTCTCATCTTAACTTCGATTACATCACCTTACTCTCAAAGAAAGATATTGTGACAGGCTGCTTACATAGTTGAATATGTCAAGGATAACTTTGTTTCATCTTGTGAAACGAGTAAAGCAAAAAGAAAGCTCATTTAAGTCAAGAAGTTGTTCCAAGTGAGTTCAAGGAGGTGAATTATGCTTCACATGGACTTATGTCGGTCCAATGCGGGTTGTAAAGCATAAATTCGAGAAGAAATATATTTCTGGTGATTGGTTGATGACTATTCAAGTACACTTGGATCTTCTTTCTATGATCCTAGGATGACAACTCCAGAAGTTCTCAAAGGACTTTATCACGATGTTCAACGCAATCTTCAAGCTCAAGTTATTAGTGTCGTGTACTGACAGAGGCACAGAGTTCTTGAACAAGCACACCCATGCTTATTTAAAAGAAGAAGGCATGAACATCTAGACTTCCACTCTTGAAGACCTGAACAGAACGACGTTTGTCGGAAAGACGGAACCGCACTCATGTTAGGCTGCTGAACGATGCTTCAGACTTCTAAGTCTTCTCTAATATCATTTTGGACTGAGCAGTTGCAACCGCATGCTATACTTAGAATAGATCAATCATCATATCGTCTCATGGAAAGACGGCGTTATACATCATTAATGACATGAAACTTCTAATGAAAAAAAGCCCCGTTTGTATGAGATCCCATATGATACTTCTGATCCTGCAAACAGATTTGCCCCTGATAGGGAAGAGACCATAGAGTAGATCAAAATTGAATAAAGATTATGTGAAACCATATGATTACACAAGACAGAATAGTCTTTATGAAATTTTCAAAGCACCCTCACTGGAGTATCTTTATCAGTTGGAACGCGCAAAAGAAGTTAGGAAGACAATGTGGAGAAAACCGTTTGTTAGAACAAAACCAAACATTGCTAAAAACGTTGCCTTTCTACCCGTTTCGAAATCCATTAGTAAAAGTAGACAAGTTTTTAACGACATGACATTTAACATCAATCAATTTAGAGAAATTGTTGATCAAGCTTGGTTTAAACATACTAGTGATTATTTTTGGGTGCCAACTGCTAAAGATATGGAAGTTTTGATAAAAACCTTATTAGGAAATGCATGAAGATTATGAGTACGTTAAATCCCTTGAAAAAGAGGTTGACGAACTTGAATCTGAAAAGGCTGATTTTTCAAACATATATGATCTACTTCTCGAAGAGTGTGTGTCTAAAGATGTTACATGTTCATATTTGCATTCTCTGTCTGATTTAAATGCTTATGCTGAATTACAATGCTTGTATCTTCATAAAGTCAAAGAATGTGAATGTCTTGCAATAAAGCTTTCGAAACAAACTGAATCTGTTAACAAAGAAGTTCATAATAATTTGTTAAAAAGTTTTTCTAAACTTGAAAAACACTCGATTTCTCTTGAACTTGCTTTACAACAATGTAAAGAACAAATGAAAAACAACTCAGTTTGCAAAGAAAACGGATCTAATGTATTTCGAAAAGAACGTGAACAATATCATGAAATACAAGATTTGAAAGCTCAAATGCAAGACAAGAACATAGCAATAAGTGAGTTAAAGAAACTCATCGAGAACTACAAGGGAAAGTCTATGGAAACTCAGTTTAATAAACCATCTGTTGTTCGACAACCAAATGCTCAACGAATTCCAAAACCATCAGTTTTAGGAAAACCGACTCCTTTTTCAAATTCTCTTGAAATGAGAAGTTTTCAAACGAAACAGTCGGTTAATAAAACTAATGTGTCGGATGGTTTGTTTAAACAAGTCACTCAACAGAATTTGCCTCAGATTAGAAAACAAGCAGTTCGAAACACCAATGTGATTGCACCTGGCCCCTCTAGGAATTGCCCAAAGCATGTGTCACATCAGTCACCAAGGGAAAAAGTAGGCTCAAATGACATGGTTCATAACTACTACCTAGAGAAAGCTAAGAAAAGTGCACAACTTCAGAAAGACAAAGAAGTGAATGGAAAACCTAGTATGATTGATCCTGCTAGATTACCCAACACTGCTAATGGTTGCAAACCAAAACCTAGGAATTGGCAAGCATCAATGAGTAGTCGGGTTTCAAACAAAGATGTTCACTTAGGAGAACATAGGAAACAAAAGCCTTTCTTGAAGTTCAATGACTTGCAATGTCCTACATGCAAAAAGTGCCTTTACAGTGCAAATCATGATGAATGCGTCTTAGAATACCTCTCAAGGTTAAATCCTCGTGCCTCTGCACAGAATAAGGATGCAAAATCCCATAAGACAACAAAGAGATATATGCCCGTAGAAAAGTCAAGTGCATCTAAGAAACCAGAAAGACAGATCCCCACAGGACATAGGTTCTCAAACAAAAAGACTACCACTGTCCCTGAGAAAACAATGAATCCTAGATCTTGTCTTAGGTGGCAACTAACGGGTAGAATTCTCAAGACTGTTGGTCTTAGGTGGGTTCCCACAGGAAAGTTATTCAACTCTTGCACGAGCAAGGTTGAAAGTGAACCCACACATGGTTCAAATGTAGATATCCATCATATTCATGCATGCAAACAAACTCTGGGTTTAAGTGCAGGTACGTCATTCAATGGTCAAAAGCAACAAAGAATTGACCTAAATGCAGATGCACTATACAATGAAAAGCAGGAAAATCTCAGAGTGTGGTTGCTGAAATTACTGATATCTAAGAAACCAGTGCCAGAATGGTTTCACAAAAGATGAAATCTTCAGCAAAGACGTTTGATCGCAGCAGATCAAGCCTCGGTCTTCATGGCAATGACGTTTGAACAACGCAGTTCAAGCCTCGTTCTTCATCAAATGATGTCTGATCACAACAGTTCAGACCTCGCACCACAACGACAAGAGATGTCTGTTGAAAATGTCTCTTCAGGCCTCGTTCCTCAAGGACAAAAGGCGTCAGATTATGACAACTCTGACCCCGTGCCCCCAAGACAAAATGTTGTTCCTACAGCAGAGAAGACAGATTCGTCACAACAAGGGTTGGAATTTCTCTTCAGTCCTTTACTTGAAGAATATTACAATCCAGCACACGGTCATGCTGAGGACAACAACAATGATCAAGCACCGAATGCATCATTTCAAGAAGCTGAATTTATCAATCCTTTTTGTATACGGGTACAAGAAATTGGTGAGTCTTCCTCACGCAACATTGATAATACCGATGTGCATTCATTTCAACCACAAAGTCATGATTACCGATGGACCAGAGATCATCCATTAGAACAAGTTCGTGGAAATCCAACCATGCCAGTTCAAACAAGACGACAGCTTGCCACAGATCCTGAAATGTGTATGTTCGCGCTCACGGTGAGTATTGTTGAACCGAAGAACATTAAGGAGGCAATGGCTGATTCTGCATGGATCGAAGCAATGCAGGATGAACTTCATCAGTTCGACAGACTAAAAGTCTGGGAACTAGTCGACAAACCATTTGGCAAGATGATTATAAAGCTAAAGTGGTTATGGAAGAACAAGAAGGATGAAGATCAGACTGTAATTCGCAACAAAGCACGACTTGTTGCTAAAGGTTATGCTCAGGAAGAGGGTATTGATTTTGAAGAATCATTTGCTCCAGTTGCTCGCTTGGAAGCAGTTCGGATTTTCGTTGCCCACGCAGCACACAAGTCTTTTCCAATCTATCAGATGGACGTGAAAACGGCATTTCTTAATGGTCCACTGAAGGAGGAGGTTTATGTTGCTCAGCCAGAAGGGTTCGTTGATCCAGATCATCCAGAAAAAGTCTACCTTCTAAGGAAAGCTTTGTATGGATTAAAGCAAGCTCCAAGAGCCTGGTACGATGAACTATCAAACTTCCTGATGTCCAAAGGCTTTACTAAAGGTACAATTGACCCAACTTTATTCAAGATAAAATACGGGGAGGATATTCTACTTGTGCAATTTCACGACGATTCTGAAGTCATAAGGTGGTTAGATTAAAAATCATAATCCTATGATCCAAACCATAACTGAAGGATCTACCCCAAGGATTATCCAAAGTTAGATAGTAGTCCCTTAGGTATGTTTTGGAGATGAATGTATATGGGAAATATGCCGACTAAGAATAGCCAAACACTGGAACAATCAAGTAATCACACAAGGTGGTTGTAATGACGTCCCTGGAAAGAAAATTAAAGGCGTTGAAGAATGAAAAAGAAATGTATGGATAAAGGGTGGTAAACAAAGAAGCCCTCCACACAACTTAAGAGGCAGAAAACCGGGTCAATACATATTGCTACAAATCACAAGAAGATTGGCTGGTATTGGAAAATGACATCATAGACCCAGTGATGCAATGCACAACCCTTCCCAGCCATTCGGGTTTCTCTTAACAGAAACTTGTCTCATTTGTCACGGAGATACACACGTTATCTATTGACATCTCACTCCGAGATTGTTGATATTGAATAGGTGGCAATCTGCTCCAGCCTCCGAGTACTAAAACCAAAATGCACTAATCGAGTCTAGAGCCAAGAGATCAATAAAAATCTCGTTAGGGCCACATTCCCATTTCAAACACTTGTTGAAAACAACACAAATTCACAAGCTGTTAACGAAGAGTACCGACGCAATATCCTTGTGATATTTTGCCAGATCATCCGAGTGATACATACAAGTACTCACAATGAAGATGGAAATCCCTGCTTAGAAAGTCAGCATCAAACAAGCTCATGGAGTACGTTGCGAGATTCTATATGAATCAACTTGTGACAACTGGATATCTATTTGTGTCTAGTAAATAGAATTGACGGTTTTGATATGAATTTTGATAAAAGCTTAAAACTCCTGATGTGTTACAAAAACGATTTTACAAGTAATACGTCGATTGATTTTCAAATCAATTTTCTCGATTATCACTAACGTAAACCTGCAGGTTAAAACGGTGGTGATGGTATCCCAATCAACCAAAGTCGATTCATTACCACATATTCATGCTCACTCTACAAAGACAATCTATCATGAAAGCTCAAGATTTAAAGACAAAGACTTCCGCTAACTCTGATTTGAAGCTTTCAAGATGAGGTATAGTATGAGAATGTTGGTAAAAGTCACAAGATCACAAGATAGCAAAAACGATAAAGACAATGACAAAGGCTCAAAGTCAAGATCACAAAGCATGAAAGAACAAGCTTACAACAAAGAACAAAGAAAAGGACCAAGACCACATGAGCTTAACGACAAAAACAATCTCATTGATCTCATGAAGGAGTGTCATCAATGAACTCACTTCGGGGGAGATTGTTAGCCTCAAAATATTGAGCCGAACTGGAAGTTCGTTCATTATGTATTTAAGTCTCGGTCAATCAATTAGTTAACGTTGTAATAGGAAAACATCGAGAATCGGGCTCGATAGTTAATCTAATATTGTATATGTTTCGGGTTTAATCCCAAGCAAAACCCGAGCCCGGATCCTAGTTAAATATCCCGCGCGTCATTTAACGCGACGGGGTATATAAACTCTTTTCTATTTAGAAAAGAGTAAGTTGTTCATTCTAATCTTTTTCCTTTTCCTAAACTCTCTCATCTCTCTCTTTATTCTTTCTCTCTCTACAAAACAACTCACTCTCTTTCTTTTTTCTAGTTCTAATTCGTGTATGTTATATGTTATGAAGTGTTAACGGGATCCTACATTGGTGCTAATGGTTAAGAGAGTGTGTGTTAAATATGTTTGCTTGTAAAGGGAGAGGTCACAGGTTCGAGTCCTGCGGCCTTCCTTTTTGGAACATTTTTAAAAAAAAAAACTTATAAAATAGGCAAAAACAACAACTTAAAAAACACTTTTTCAAATCTTAAAAATAAGCCAAAAATGAGCTGAAAGAAAAGTTGGCAGATTGCCTTTTTTAAAACTAAGTAACCAAGGCTAAACTGATTTGCTTATTTAGGACCATTAAGCATAAAGGAAAGGCAAATAAGCTAAGACATATGATAACCTAGACCTAATAAGCAGTTATGAACAAAAATAAGCAAAGAAAAATAAGCAGATAAGCACTTAAAAGCATATTGAAACAAGAGACAAAAAAAACAGACACAAGACTAGTTTCTACTTTAAAACTAAAAATAAAAGTCTAAAAAGCAATTTAAAATAACAAATAAGCTAGAAAAGATGATAAGCTAAACCTAATAAGCAACTAGGGACAAAAATAAGCAAAGATGACAAGCTGGAAAGCTTTTAAAAAGCAAATAAGCTTTTTGGCTAAAACTATTAGCCAAACAGCCATAGGGACATTTTCTAGCTTATTTTTAAGCTAGTAAATGGATCCTTATGGCTTAGTAGCTTATACCCCTGAAACGATTATCCAATAAGCTTCAATAATCAGCAATTAAAAATGAGTTTGAAATTAAGATAAGCCATGAAAAAGCTAACTACACTCAGTTGCTACTGAGTTTTTCAAGGACAAAAGGCTTTTTGCAGCCCTAAAAATAAGCTACCAAAAGTTAATGAAAACTCTTAAAAGCTCAAAAAGGATAAACATAGGCTGGCAATGAGCTTATGCTCAGAAATCTAAAGCTTAAAAACAACTAAAACTAATTATATTGAAATTGACTAAATAATGACCCACAGTTTGAACTAAGAAACTGTTTTGAACCATTCTTGAAAAGACAATGAAACAGAACTTGGACTTGTAAGACCAGATCATAAACTTAAAAATGGATGCATTTTGAACATAAAAACACTACTAAAACAACTTGAAACTTAAAATCAAAATCAATGCAACCTTAAGTTATAGAACACCACAGAAATGAAAATTTGCATTTTAAAACTTGAAAACTATTTATAACTTGATTTGAACTAAACTAAACTTGACCAAAATCAAACTTATGATAAATTAAAACTGGATTTTAAAAAACCTAAGCGGTCACACAGTACTAACCATAAGGTTAGTACTGCTAGCCAAACACCCCTTTAACTTTTAAAAACATGATTTTAGACTAGAACAGATTTCAAAAGGTGTTAAAACTCTGAAACAGATTAAGCATAAGTATTTTAAAGGGCACATAAGCAATTAAAACTCAAAAATAAGCATTGGAAATGAGCAAAGCACAATAAGCAGTTTAAAGTCAGATTTTAAGACAACACAAGCAAATGACATTTAAACATAAACATAATCGTGAAAAACATTCAAAAAGGCATAAAGAACAATAATAAGCAAGGAAAAAACAGAAATAAGCAATCAGACAAGCAGAAATAAGCAAGTGCTTAAAAATAAGCAAATCTGAAAAAGAAACTTACAAGGGTCCAAGGCTTTTGTCAATAGCTTTAATCACCAAATTCATATAACAAACAACCTATAGCTTCCCATGAAGCACTAAACCATGGCCATCCATTATGCACCATGCTCCAAAAAGCTTGAACACAGAATTTTTGATAAAGGAGCTTTTAAAAACAGAAAATAATGCTGGGAATTATTGATTTGATGAGACAAAATAAATAAAAGAATGAAACAAGAAGGACTTAAATGCAAAGCTGGAATTCTTCAAAAGATGGAAGATTTTGAAGATTCTAAAAGATCTCCTTAAGAAGATAAAAGATATAGAAGATAAAGATAAAAGTTAGGAAGATATTATTTGTTTCCTAATTATATTTGTTCTTATCCTTTGTAAACCTAGATGATCTCTACTATATAAAGAGACATTAGGTGGTGTAGTTTAAGTGTGCACAAAAAATGTAGTCGACTAAAGGTGTGTGTGTGTTCTAGGCGTGTGGTTTATTGTAAACGCCTAGAATGAGTGTTGTAGCCTCAAGATCAATGTTTCATTAATCCTGTTACTAGTTAGAGTAACTGTTCTAGAATTGATCATCTAAAATTGGGGCGAATAATGAATAATATGAATGAAAAACCTTGTCAAAGTAACTTTGTTCATTATGCTATTTTCGCTATGCATTCTTTCATGTTCATTGTTATTTTTCCTAGATAAATCTAAACATCTTGATGCTTACAACATTCTTTTAGTCTTTTTACAATGGTATTAGAGCCTGGTGCCGTGATCAAGGATCACAGAGGGTGTTTTGGTGTCGCATCTATCAAGGAAAAGAGGTACGAATTTTCTGTCTTGGTTATCATGTCGAATCTGGTGATATTAGGGTTTTTTAGCAACCCTAATTCGATATAACAGGAAGTTTGTTCACAATTGTTATTGATTGGTTCATGACAACAAGATGGTTGCTGATTGTGGTTCTTGGTTACATAATTCAAGAGTTCTTTGGAACTTATTTTATGAAAAGAATCATTAGTAGTTGGTGAGAATGATGAATTAGTGATAGTTTAGTGACAAAAAAAGTGTCGCTAAAAGGTGTCGTCTGGATACTTAAAACAAAAAAAGGTATCCTTAACAGTGATTATAATGGCTGAAGATCGTGGCACATGTAGCTTGTATTCATTCGTGGAATGGTTTTTGAGATGGTGTTCGAGCTTATGAGGTTATCATAGCAGGTTATTTTAATTGAAGCTTGTTGTTTTGTATGGATCTGCTATGATACATTTTTGAGTGTGTTTAAATAGGCCAAGAGATGATTTAGTATAAGGTCAAAAGCTTTGAAAAGTTTATACTGCTCACTTGTTACATTGTACTGCTCGTCATCTCATTAGTACTGCTAGTTTGATTAATGTTGTCGAGTATTGGTTCGCATACAAGGTTAATGCTGCTAACTTATTTGCATTAATGCTGCCATGGAGAAGTTAGTGCTGCCAAAGATGACTTAATGCTGCCAGCTATACGTTTCTACTGCCAGGTTTAAAGCTTATGTTCATTAATGCTGCTGTCTTTGGTTAGTACTGTTAGTTATGCATTATTGCTGCCAGGGTAAAAATTTTGGTTACTATTGCTATTGGGCTTAAAGGACTTAATGTTGCTCGTCACAAATTACTACTGCCAGGAAGATGAGTTAATACTGTCAGTTTATCGTTAGTAGTGCTGCTTGAATAGTTTGTACTGCTAGAGTATTTTTGAGCAGTTTATGCTGCTCGGGCTATTTGGTTTATACTGCTAGCTTTGATAGATATCGGATGACACACACATGATGGATGTTGAACAAAACATAAACACAAGTTTGTTTTTGGTGTTTGCTGTTTGGTTTTTGGATTTGGTTTATATGTTCTTAAACGTTTTAAAGGCTCGTATTTATTTGATTAATTGGTTACGAAGAAGATTGTTTATCACCTATTTGAAGTTGAAGTGGAGTTTTTCGGATGCGTGTTCTTATCATATCTTAAAGTGGGTGTTACACTTTGAAGATAACTTGTTCGTGCTTAGAAACAATATGACGAAGACTTGACGAATCTAGCAAAGGTGTGTGATCTACAAACTTATGATGCTCAATGCGTACATTACTATCACCTGTATGTGTTCATAGAAGATTGAGGATTTTTGTCAAAGGTTGCGGACCAACTTATATTTTCACTCAGATTTATTTATAAGTTTGACGTCACGTAGATAGTACAAGATATAAGACACAAGTTTGGGTTATTCTACTTCTACATCAAGTTCGTTATGCTTAGTTTTCTTCATTAGTAATCATTACATAGAGCCTACAGAATTTGAAGATTCAAGAGATGGTTAACATATTTTTCAGGGGAAACTTATTGTTAACATGTTTAACCATCTACATGCACCACTTGAGGGGAAGTATTTCGTGACTACTGCTAATCTTTATTACTACTGCTAGTTTATATTTCTACTGCTCAGATTCATTTTTCTTATTGTGCGTAATGGTGGGCAATTTGAGTATTGGAAGGTTGGATTAGTAGTTGTGGTATATGATTTGTAGCTGTTATGATCCAAGTTGCCTATCTACAGAAGACCCCTATTAGATGATTACAAAAAGGGGAAGAAGATTACAGGTTTATTGATTTGCAGCTTATTGTATGTGGCGACATGTACAAGGAGATCATAAGTCAAGGGGAAACATTGAAGATTGTTTCACTCATAGAGATAGTTTTGTAATATCAAATAGGGGAAGATTGTTGGGTTTATTGATTTGATGATTACAAAACTACATGTGCTTAAATGAAGAAGAATGAAACAACAAGGGACTAATTCATTTACAATGGAATTCTACAAGCTGGTGGAGAACATAAAGACTGTAGAAGATATTGATCAAGATTTAAATGATTTAGTTTCCTTATCTATTTTAGTTAGCTTCCTTTGTAAGTCACGATCTCTCAATATAAAGAGATCATAGACACATAGTTTTAGTATCCAGGAACGTGTGTGTATCATAGTGTGCTTCCAATGAGAGTCTAGACACAGAAAAACGTATGTAGACTTATAGTAGTTAAATAGTTAGTTTATTAGTTAATAGATAGTGTAGCCTCAAGGATCGTTGATCCCTGTTACAGGTGGTGACACGATCTATACTGATCATATAGATTTGAGGCTTGGTGGAAACGTATGTTAATAAAACCTTGTTCAAATAACATTGATGTTCTTTATTTAATTCTGTTGTGCATATTGTTATCATTGTTATTGTTAATCCTAGATATAAGTTCTAAACAAACTGAGCTTAAACGATCTAAGGAGATATTTAGAACTCCACAAAATCTTAGAAAATCTTTCCATATCTTTGAATGTCGGGTTTTTTAGATTTGGAAAGATAATGTGATGTCACCCATGAGGTAAAATCACTTTGCGTTTTCCACAATTGGTATCAGAGCCACGGGGCTCATGATCTAGGATCTACAAGGTGTTTTGGTGTTGCATCTATGAAGGAAAAGAGGTACGAATTTTCTGTCTTGGTTATCATGTCGAATCTGGTGATATTAGGGTTTTTCAGCAACCCTAATTTGATATAATAGGAAGTTTGTTCACAATTGTTGTTGATTGGTTTGTGACAACAAGATGGTTACTGGTTGTGGTTCTTGATTATATAATTCAAGAGTTCTTTGGAACTTATTCTATGAAAAGAATCATTAGCAGTTGATGAGAATGATGAATTAGTGACAGCCTAGTGACAACTTTGTGACACTAAAAAGTGTCATCTGGATACCTAAAAAAGGTATCCTTAAAAAGTGGTTACAAGTTAGTACTGCTTGCGTTGATGTTTCTACTGCCAAGTTAAAACATTACTACTACTAGCCTTATCATTAACAAGTTTGTACTGCTAGTTGTTTTGCTTTTACTGCTAACATACATAATTAGTACTGCTACAAGGGATCGAATTCAAGGTTAGTACTGCCACCACATTCATTAGTGATATCGGTTATGAGTTTTAACTGTCAAGGATGATGGTTAAAACTTCTTATTTATTTTAGTACTGTCTTCATACATTAGTACTGCCAGTTGTATGTTTATACTACCAAAGGGATATTAGTACTACTAGTATCAGAAGGACAATAGTAACCAGATTTAATACTGCTAGCCTTATCTTTGAAGGTTAGTGACGTTGCTTATGATTATTAGTGCTGCTTATGTAAGTTAGTGCTGCCAGGAGACGTTAATACTGCCAAGTAACTGGTTAATGCTGCCAAAGGAAGATTAGTACGGCCAGTTCATGTTAATGTTGTTATCAAAAAAACTTAAGGTCGCCTGCAGTATATCATAGCTTACAACACATCTGATAGACAGACAGCGGTAGTTACCGCGTTAAGAGTGTACTTGAGGTGTAAATGACAGGTGATAAACCAAAGGATTAGGTGGCTTGGTTACCATTAACAGAATATTGGTATAACACCAATTATCATACCTCTACCAAAAGTACCCTATTTTTAAATTCTATATGGTCTACCACCCGCATTCCATGTTCCCTACATTCAAGGTGATAGTGTAAACGAGGCTGTGGAAAGAACCTTTGTTGCAAGAGAAGTAGCTATTGATGTCTTAAAGTTCCACTTGGAAAGTGCTCAGAATAAGATGAAGTCTTTTACTGACAAAGGGAGGACTGATGGGAAATTTGAAATTGGTATGTGGGTCTACTTGAAACTACAACCACATAGACAAGTGAGCATAAGGAAAGGCCAGCAAACACAAGCTATCACCTGAGTATTATGGTCCATTCAAAATTTGTGCTAAGGTGGGGAATGTGGCTTACAAGTTAGAGCTACCAATTACATCACAAATCTATGATGTGTTCCATATGTCTCAACTCAAAATCTGCAAAAGTGTTCCCACAAGACCTGTGTCTTACCAGCTTGTGACCCGAAAGGATTAATTAGACAGACAGGAAGGTGACTAAAGAAGGAAACGAGTTGTTGTCTACTTGTTGGTGCAGTGGAGTAATGATCGACAAAGAAGATGCTACATGGAACCTGATGATAGTTTTTCAAGGTTACCCATTTTTAGATTAGGAATGAATTATAGTACCTACTTGAGGACAAGTAGATTTTAAAGGGGGTAGATTGATAGGAATCATATGGGAGTTAGTTATAGAGTTAGTTAGAGATATTTTATTTTGGTGGGAAGTCATTTATAGATATTTTCTTGTTAGTTTTCCTCTTGTAATAAGTATAAGTACCAACAATGTACTTCATTTCAGGAATGAATAAAAGTAACAACTTCCCTCTCAAATTCTCTTCCAAACTCACACACTAAAACACACACTGATCTTTAACTTCAATTCCTATTCTTTCCATTGGGAATTCTAGTTATTTGATCTTCAATTCTTCATTTCTAAATAGAAATCAGGAATTCATTGTGATATATGAGGATATTGATGAGCGGGCATTACATCCACAAACTAATACGCCTACCATAGTTTTTTATTGGGCAAGTCTAATCCATATACCAAACCAGTCACGACACACCTTCTTCAGAGTCAAACTCGAGTTTAGGCAGCAATGTGTTCATATTCTTATGAATCCGGAAGTATAAACACATCAAAATGGCCGTTTTCTGGCTAATTCAGAAAGAAATATAAACACCTAACTTCACGGCAACATATATGCCTCAGCTTACGAAAAACATAATAGAATTTGTTTAAGCATACTATCAACTATCAAGAAATTCCTAAGCGTTCTTTAATATCAGTTAACTTCAAATCCTTTAAACTTGTTTGCAGACCAGCGACTACCTATACGCTAACTGCATCCAATGTTTCTGAGTATAACAAGGTGGTGTTAATGGGTTAGTTATTATATTCAGGAGTTTGATATCTTACTCTGTATTTACATCTAAGATTTCTGAATTGAAGAAAATACAAATATGGTGATGGTCAGTTGAATTTGTGGGGCCATTACTATGAAAAGGAAAGTTATAATTCATCATGGTATCAAGCCCACACCATCCAACTCGTGTTGAAGTTTTCTCTTTTCTAATATTCTCTTCAATGCATGCGAACACCTATTGAGAATGAATAGGTATTATTATTAGTGTAGAAAGAACGCCATGAGGAAATGTGAATGCTATTAGCTAAATAACCTGTTTTTCTAAATGAATTGTTAGTCTTTACTCCTTTCCTTTGGTATTATGCAATAGATTTACTTATGTTGGTAGAACTTTTCACTTTAGAGTTATATATATTATCAGGTCGTTTTAGAATTTGAGCAAAAAATTATGTCGTTACTACAAAACATAATTTTAGCACCACTAGTTAAAACCATCTAACCATGAAACCTTCCATTTTGAAAAGTTCCTAAGATAATTTACTCATGGTAGGTTGGTCAATGAAACATTGATGGTGAAACAATATATCTGAATGCTCTTGATTTGCCACAAGAGCTTCATATCCATAGTATGCATCTGGTGTAGCCCATCTTTTATATAAAGGTATATCTACAATTTTCTTTTTAGGAACTTTATGAATACCGTAACCGCCAAAAAACATTTCTTTAAAGTTTTTAGAAGACTCGTCTTTCAGTGATGGCATAAGCTTCATTATTGTGACAAAACTAGCACGTGAATTAACACTATTACGAGACTGATCAAATTGTTCAAGAGTATATATGATGAATCATTTCCATCATCTGAACTATCATAGATGTGCATATCATGCCAAAGGTTGAAATCTTCATGTGGTTCCTGGATTCTCACTGCAATGATTTTCAAAGTATTAGTATTAGGACTTATCAGTACGTACACATTTACTAACGAATGGGTTGATCTAGGTTTATGTTGCATATACAGCGGCCAAATGGGTAAAATATACAAAATAAGCTAAAAAATGGGGTCAAATGGGTCAAAAACGTTGAAAGTTGCCCGAAGTGTAAATTTAATGCATACCCTTCAAAAAAGAATCTATTATCGTTTCAGTAATCTAGTTTCTAAAATCATATCGAATGCATTACATGTTTACAAAAATATGGATATAATGTATTTTGGGTTAACCCGACCTGTTTTAACCCGTAATAGAAATTGCCCATTTTACCGCATATACTAATATTTATGGGTGTTGTTCTTGATTATATATTCATTGTTTGTGAATATGATTGTATATTTTCTAATTACTTATGTAAATGATCATCCTTGTGACAAGGCTTATTGTCAACTTATCAGAGGTAATGACTCAACACCTCAATTGTACAAGAAATGTGAATTACAGAAAGAAACAGTTGACGAACAAACTTTCTGCATAATGGCTTGAACTCCACATCTGTGTCATTTGATAGTGCCATCACGGTAGATTTTTGTAATCTTATTGTTGGGTTTAGGTTCCGAGCCCTTTAGTCTTTTAGTAGATTTAAACATAAAATCCCCTAAGTGTTTCTAAAGCTGAAGTCTTTTAGTTTGAATCACTGATGTCTTTTTTCACGCGTAGCATCTTTAGGTATTAGAAATCTTGGGAAGTATCTTTACTTCAGTGTATGCAGTGGTACAGAAACCGAAGAAGGACTCTTGGAAAGAGCTCCAGTTCAGCTTGGTTGACAATTCCAAGACGAACGTTGTCTATCTCCTTAATAGAAGTTGAAACGTGTTGTTTCACTTCTAGAAGGTTTATAAAGCGGAAAAAAATGCTTTATGTCAAAAGGAATAAAGCAATCTCCTTGGAAAATGTTACTTCTAAAGTTGGTATAGAAGTACAACAACTTTCCTCAAAGGACTGTACCTAGTACTAAGAAAGAAAACATGCATTAAATGGTAGTTCAACACCATTTCAATGCTTGCACGTATCTAGGTCTAAACTTAAAAGACCTAATACTTTGCCTATAAAGGGTGGGATTCCCAGAGTAAAATGCTATTCTTTCCAATTACTGTTGATTACACATTGAAGAGTTGATTTATCTCTCAAACAAAATGCACGGTACTAACTGAAGTTGAAGCTTCAGTTTAGTCATAAGTAGTTTGTTTTCTTACTCTCTTAACTTTGGTTAAAGTTTAAGTTCGAAGGAGATTGCACCTCAATATTCAATAAACCACCTTGCTATTCCGCAAGCAAGGTGTGTCATAGATTCTTTATTTTGTTCTAATAAGAACCTATACGTTGAATAGTATTTCTGTGTGTTTAAAAGGGTTCTTTATATTCTTCATATATATTTGTTTAAATCACTTTGTTGCCATGGAATCAGATTAGTTTAACTTGATAAACCTTTATATCATTTCCAAGGGGACCAACAAATGGTTCAAAGCTTCTGGTTTATAAAATCCCTTTAAAAAGATATATAAAGGCTCAAAGATTTTTAAAATCAAGATCCATCTTAAATGGAAGCAGTAGAAGTACCACAGACTCTTGAATACAAGGGTGGCCAGTTAAATGTTGCTCCTGTACTAGAGGTGGAAAGTTTCACCAATTAGAAAAAGAGGTTCATGTACCACATCATTGGTATTGAACCTTAATTTGAAAACATCATTTCAAAAGGTCCTTATATCCTTATGGCAGCTGGTCAAAGGAAGCCAGAGATACAATGGACACCAGAGGAGAGAAAAGCTGCTATCATAGATCAGCGACTCAAAAGTCTCATTCTGTCTGTGCTTCTAAATGACCAAATTAACTCTGTCATAAACTACTTAACTGCAAAATCCACTTGGGATGTACTGTTACTATTTCATGAGGGGCCCTCTGATGTAAAGAACAGTAGGGTCAGGACCAGAATTTGTGCTATTACCACCTCAAGTTTCAACAGAAGGTGAATCTCTAACACAAACTTTTACCATATATAAAGCTTTGATGAATGAATTAGTAAATGATGGCATTAACCTGTCAAAGCTAGAAATAAATACTGGTTTTATAAACGGGTTACCAAAGAAGTGGCTAAGTTTCTGCCAAAGTCTCAGAAACAAAATCATGTGAAAGATTCTGAGCTTGCCTTCTCTATTTGTAAACTAAATATGAAGGAAAACCGTAACTAGAACAGTATTTATGAGACTGAAAAGAGAAAATCTCTTGTCTCTGCAACACCTTTGTCAACTGTCTTCTTCTCTGCCTCTATTGTCCAGGAATTTCAAGATAATCTTGATGATGAAGAGGATACAAGAAGTAGTCATGAGTATCTAGATGACTTATGGAGAGACTACCAAGCAGAGCTCTTTAGCCAAGCCTAAATGTTCTCAAAAAGGGTATCATAGGTTTTCAGTACAAAAGAAAAATGACCAAATCTGATGACACAAATGTGGCAAAAGGGACATTTTTGCAAGGACTTGTTGGTCCAAGACATCAGCCTTCCTTAATATCAGTCACCTTTTCAACAAACTTCTTATTCATCTGAGCATAAACTTGAACCAAGGCAAACCAAGTACTTTGAAGCCAAATACAACAAAGGCAATTCTAAACTAGCCCCCCTCAGTTCTAGTGCTTTAGTTCCTAGTTCATCCTCAAGCAAAAACAAAGGTCTCATTGCTGAAAGTATGACTGGGGATGGAAGAAGAAGTATTATCTGATGAAAATGAAGTGACTGAAGTTAAAGCTCTCATGGCACTTGCTAGTGAAGAAAGAATTTCTGTTAGCAAAGAAAGTGCCAGCCATGGTGAATGGGTCAAGATCTTTATACAAAAGGTACACACTCTCTTCTTGAAATGGAAGATAATTATGATAGAAAATCCTTTCTAGATTATCTGTGTATTGATCTAAACTATGTTGAAGAACAAAGAAACAATCTCATGTCAAAACATAGAAATCTTGTTCAACTAAATACATGCAAAGAATAGCTTTTGGTGTTAAAGCAAGCAAAGCTTGATCTTCTTACCATGTAGCATGTAAACACCGAGATTCTCAAAGAGAATCAAAACTTAAGAAATGAACTGAAAGAGCTAACCTCTATTACAAAAGCATGGCTAAACAGGCCTAACAAAGATAATTAGTCTATCGATGAACAAATCCTATCAAAAGTAAAATCTTAGGAATTGACTCTACTCAATGAAGATACCTCTTCCAACTCTGGGCTAAAAGACAATGTTTGTAAAGGTTTCAGCAGATAACTCAGAGGTCTCAATTACTGATAGTAATTAAGCTATTTATCTGAAGCTGAAGACTCTACTCTGTCAAATCATGATACTGGTAAGGTACCCTCAAATGAGTCATAAAGAAACACAACTGACCACCCAGTTGTTGTCTCTGACTCTTCAGCAACTGATTATGATTCAGCTGATGAATCTTCAGTCTGTAGCACCCCTTTCCTCCACTAGAGAAGCTGACTCGTGTTGAACCTGTTTCTGGACAAAAGACTATCAAATTAATTTTGAAGTCAAAATCCACATTCAAAGCTGAACTTTCAAAAGATAATCACAATACATGAACCTTTTCAGTCTGCAATAGAGGAAACAAAAGTTCTTTAGTTTCTAAAACTAACTTAGCTAATGCTGGTAAGTTAAAAAAATGTAAAAATAGAAGATGATCCTCCCTTGGCTATTGTAATGAAAGAACTCATAGAACTAAAATTATAAATTAGCAAGAATAAATCATCTTACTTCAGAAAACTGAACTCTCAACAGGTACCTTCAGCACTTCCAAAAACAATACAAAACTCCAATTCAAACATGAATTGTGGAACTATGTAGACAAAAACATTCATCTCTTGAGAAGTTATGAAGTCTTGTTTTGTAAATAGTGCAAAAGAATACTCACGATATGTGTTCATACTAAATTATTGTCTTCTATAATATAAATCAGCACCATAATGATCAAAGTGAATCTTCTAGATCCAAACCTCAAGACAGCAATACCTTTTCCCTTCAATGCCATATATTATGGAAATACTGATTACCAATTGATGATTATGATACTATACATATGTGATATATATGGAAGCTATGATCATGATTACTCTAGGTCATAAACAGGTTTATTGCTATAAGAGAGGAATCAAACCTAGAAACCTCAAAATAGCCAAAGAACTATAAACATAATGGTAGCAATGTCCATGCCACATTTGATCAAAATGACATTGAGTGGTTCATGAAAAGAGAAGCTCTTCAAGCTAAGAAAGTTGAGTCTATCAAATCAATTAAGACTAAATCATCAAGTGCTCTAAATAAGACTCCCAAATAAAAGTGGGTTATCTAAACAAATAATATCCTAATTTTGTTTAGTGTAACATCAAGAAATCTTTATAACGTTTGAACAACTGTCATTCAAAAACATACATTACCTACATAGATATGGGTTGTACCAGGACCTAAAGGAATGTATGGAAATCACTACATCACTGAAGGTTATAGTTATGGTATAGTTTTCAAAAAGGGAGGGAAAGTAAATGTTCCACAACATGAACACTGAAATGCTTTTAACAACTGAGAATTCTTCATAAAACCTTATGAAAAAAATCCACTGTTATTAAAGCAGAAATCTCACCTGACCAATATGGTCAAAATGATCAAATTGATCACAATGATCAAAATGATCATCCATTTCAACCTGATGAAATGATGATCTGATTGAACAAAAAAAACACAACAATGAAACACACCAATGAAAATCAATTCATTGATAACCTCACAAAACTGAAGGTGTTTATATTTTTGAACTCTCATCCTCTCCAAATAGAAGATACTTGAGCACATGATACAATTCCAATTCTTCTCAAAAAAGGGAACCTGGCATTGTAATCATAAGGCATAAATCATAATAAAATCCTGCTCTAGTTGCAAGACTTGAAGCAATCAGGATCTTTTTTGCCTTACCATATACATATACTTCATATAATACATTCCTCAATGGTAAACTAAAAGAAGTAAATGTCAAACAACCTCCAGGTTTTGAGATAGAGTGATATCATCAACCATGTCTGCAAAATAGGATAAAGCCTTTTATGGACTTAAACAAGTTTCAAAAGCATGGTATGAAACTCTCTCAACCTATCTCACTGAACACATCTTTGTAAGAGGTATGATAGGCAACACTTTTTATCTACCAAAACTCAAACAAATGTGATTTTGGTACAAATTCGTGTTGATAAAATTATCCTTGAGTCCACCAGCACAAAAGTGTGCAAACAGTTTGAGAAACTGACGACTCAAAAAAAAAAGAAATAAACATGATAGGTATCCTCACCTACTTCCTCAAATTTCATATTAAACAAACCTGAACGGGGCATTTCAATCAACATGAAAAGGATGTCAATGATCTGCTGAGAATGTATGACAAAATTGATTCATCAGAGAATACTCCAATTATGCCCCCTAACATGTTAGGACTTGATATCAACGGGAAAGCTGTAAATGAGTCTTAGTATAGAGGTATGATTGGACCACTAATGAACCTAACTGCAAGCAGACCTAACATTTAATTCTCAACTGCTCTATGCAAGACATCAAGCAAACATAAAGAATTCCACCTTATTTCTGTTGAGAATTTTTAGGTATCTAAATGGTACTCCCAGTCTTGGTCTTCAGTATATAAAATGTTCAGGTCTTAAACTAAAAGGATAATAAGACTTTGACTGTGCTGGATGCAACATAGACAGTAAAAGCACTTCAGATGCTTATCAGTTGCTTGAAGGCAAGCTTGGTTGCTGAAGTGCAAATAAGCAACAATCTATAGCTATGTTCTCAACTGAAGCTGAAGATATAGCGACTGCTGGATGTTATACCATCATACTATGGATAGTCAACTCATTGACTATAATATCATATATGAAATGTCACCCATAACAATCCAATTGTGCACTAAAAAAGATCCTTATTGATGTCAGATCAAGAATCATACTCTTAAATGGGACATTACATTCCTATCATTCCCACTCAATATCAACTTGCTGATATCTTTACCAAGCCTCTAGATGAGCCAACTTTTAAAATATTGATTCTTGAACTAGGTATGCTGAACACTGATTCAAAACCTGAAGCTTCGGTACTAACTGAGGAAAACTAAAGCTTCAGCGCTTTTATCCAAAACTAAACAAATTTTCATATATTAAGCGTCAGTTCGTTTTGCATACAACCTTTAGCTTGTTTAAAGTAAAGTAACTGAGTAATCACATATGTCTCATTCATGGATTTACATGAGCATGTGTGATTTTGTCGCCTTTACTGGAGCACAAATATTGATCAAGTCAACAAAACTGATTCATTTTCTTCAGTTCAGTTTGTAAAATGATTTTATCTAAGTCTTCAGCTTTCTCTCGAGTGAAGTAACTGAGCAATCACATATGTCTCACTCATGGATTTGCATGAGCATTTGGGGTTTTGTCGCCTTCACTGGAAGATTGATGATGATAAAGATTACAATCATCTGTTCACCATAACATAACACCAAACCTGAACCTAGTTCAGCTTTTTTTAATCATCAATAGTCCAATATCAGTTTTAAAACAAATGTGATCCTCAAAAGTACTATTTTTTATTAAAAAATAATTTCTTTTTCAATGAAGTTTGTTTAAATTAAAAATATATGAATTGTAACCGTCAAAAATGTGTCGAGAATATAAAGTATTTCTTTGTTAGAATAAATAATCACTTGAGAACACGTAAAAATCTAATCTTCCGAGTGTCGTATCCATGGCGAGAATTGAATTTGAGATTTACGTCGATGTTTGTCGTTTGATGCTTGATTATTTTTTAGTTTTTGGTTTTGAATTATACTATTTATATAATAATAAGCTAAAATAATACTAAGATATAACTAAAACGGATATGCTTGTCAAGTGAGGCGAAAAAGTCATTAAGTGTGAAGGAAAGAGATAATAAAGAATTAGTACCCGTTTAAAAAAACTATTTTCTCAAAACGTTGCTTGTTATTGAAAACAATACTTTATTTTGGTACAAATTACTCAATTTAATGATGACGAATTAATACCCGTAAAAACATTATTTTCTCACAACGTTGGTTTTTATTGAAAACGATATCTTATATTGGTATTAATTACTAGATTTGATGTTTGACTATTTCTCCTGCTTTTGCCCTTCAAAATAATCAAATATGAAATCTAAATAACCCGAAGATTATTAATTAACAAATCTCTTTTTGATCCACACTTAACTCACTTATCGCAACTCACTAACAGAATAAAAGAATCTACCGCTAAACATGGCAACTAATCTAAACATTAACAATAAGAAAAAACATAATAAATCTAAATTAATGTTAGCCATTACTTAAAATAAAGCGAAGGAAGAAAAATAGAACCCGGTCGAAACAATGGAGACGATATAAACCACCCAATCTTATAAACTAAAATAATACATAAGTTTATTTCTTTCTAGTTTTTATTTAACTAACTAGTTAATAAAGTGTAAACTTTATTTACTAATTTACTACTTATAAAAGCTAACAAGCTCTAAACTTAAGGTAAAATCAAAAAGTTTTGTAAAATTATTTTTAAAAAAGTTTTGTAAATTTTTTTTTTAAAAAGTTTTAAAACTACGATTTTGGTTCGATTATTTAAAAAAAAAATCGAACTTTTTTTACAGAATTTTTTAAGTTTTTTTTGTACATTTTAAAAAATACGAAAAAGATTTAAATCTTTTTCAAAAAATTTAGATTTTTAAAAGTGCGAATTTTTTTTAAAATGTACAAATTTTTTAAAAAGTTTTCTAGAAAAAGTACGAAATTAAAAAAAAAAAAAAATAATCAAATGAAATCGTACTTTTAAAAACTATTTTAAAAAACTTCGCACTTTTTACTTTTTTTATAAAGATTTTGTAAAAAAAAAATTTTTTTTTACGAATAATGTAAAAAGGTTTTTTTTAAATTAAAAAACAAACAAAAACTTTTTTTAAGAAAGAAGTGCAAAAATCATCCCTGTGGCAGCAAAAAGACAACAATACCCTCCTATATAGTTGCACTGTTAAAAATTAGACGCTCGTTAATACTTAACGGAATTTTTTTTGCACCGTTAGTCCAAGGGATGTATCGTGTCCCAAAACATTGACGGAGGGATGTGTTTTGAACAATTATTTAACGAGGGACGTGAGACGGTTTTTTGACAAACCACAGGGATGATTTTTGCACTTCTCACTTATTTTAAACTAAGAAAATTAAAATAGGAAAGAAGGAAGAACCGAATGTCGAGCCGATAACGAAAAGTAACCACCCGATCTTACAAACTTAATAAACAAATAAGCTTATCACTTTAAAGCTTCTACTTCACTAATTAGCAAATAATGTTAGTGGGCGAGAGTGGTGCAGCTAATGCGCCATGTTGAATTATTTTAGGGACGTGAGGTTCACTTGCCTCAATTGCACAAATGAGATTTACTTTTGATAACTCAATTTGGTTGGGCCGACTTTAATATCTGTCGGTCTACTCCTATTTCTTGTTTGCTGGGCTTCCAGGCTTGCCAATATGTTAGTGGGCCGATTCCTTCTTCCTGGTGCTCGTTTCATTAAATAGTAGTAGAAATGTAGGTCAAATCTTTTTTATTTGGACTTTGCATGCTGGGCCTCACTATTTGCAATACATAACTGGGCCGAATTTTGCTAAGTCCTGGGCTGGAATTTTACTTAATCATGAGCTTTAAGTAGTATGGGTCGGTCCGACCCATATAAATGGTGTCGGGCTGGCCCAATAAGAGATGAAGGCACCGTTGGACTCGAAATTTTTGTGCACTTTCCAATGGAGTGCTCGGGAAATATTAATGACTTCGTCTTGATCTCGAAAAACGCATAAACGTCTTCAAATCTTAACCGAAAGTCTCCGTTTTGCTTCGTTTTCAATCCTTTGTACCTGCAAGACATAAAAACACAAACCAAATATTTTTGCAATAATATTAAGCATATTTCATGTTTTTAGTCCAATTAATAGTGTTTTCCTGTGTATAAATGATGTGTGTTTTAGTACACATCAAGTACCATAAGACTGCTGATTGTTATGGCATCAATTCACAATCTGATTATTCATCAGATGGATGTGAAGGCAGCTTTCTTGAATGGTGAATTGGATGAGGAGGTCTATATGAACCAACCTCGGGGCTTCATCATGCCTGGAAATGAAAACATGGTGACTGATTAAGTCTCTATATGGACTGAAGTAGGCACCTAAGCAATGGCATCAAAAATTTGATGAAGTGGTTTTGTCTAATGGTTATTTACTTAACCAAGCTGACAAATGTGTATATAGAAAATTTGATAAATCTAGTAAAGGAGTCATCATTTGTCTATATGTTGATGACATGCTGATCTTTGGCACTGACCAAGTTCAAGTTGACCTGACAAAGGAATTCTTGTCATCAAGGTTCTCTATGAAAGACACGGGGGAGGCTGATGTTATCCTTGGTATTAGGATTAAACATGAAAGTAATAGAATAGCAATTTCCCATTCTCATTATATTGAGAAGGTACTAAAGAAATTCAATTACTTTGATTGCACTCTAGTAAGGGTGAGCATGGTGCGGGTTGGTGCGGTTTTTGACTAAAATCGAACCACAACCGCACTTGCGGTTTCTATAAAAGTAAAAACCGAAACCATGCGGTTCCTGCGGTTTTGGTTTTGCGGTTTACAAATGCGAATTTTTGGGTTTTAACCGCACCACACCACATTTGACCATTTTTTAATTTTGGGCTTGAACCCAATAATAATTTTAGGCTTGAACCAAATAGTAATTTTAGGCTTAATGTGAATACAGTTACACTATTATAATCATATTCATGTGATATAAAACTGAAAATATAAGCACTTAACTGGAAAAAACTTAAAACAAAAGAGATGGTGATAATTCACATAGTTGATTAAAGGCTTATAAACTAGAAGGCAAGAAGCAAAGGATTACAAGTTTATAAGTTACATGTAAGGACACAACTCAAAATTACATGCATTGTTACGTAATCAATATAAACAAAAGTTTGAAAACGTAGCATTTCATCACTTGCTTGTTGCCTTCTTGATCCTTACATCAGTTGAAATCTTCGTCCATTGAAGACTCACTACATGGTTTTTTTCCGGTGGAAAATATGTCTACAAAAACATAGCATACAACGTATTAGTAGAAAATAAAATAATACTATATAATTGAATATAAACTCTTACCAAGTTAAATTTTAGCCAAATTCTCCACGAGGTCTTCGAGTTGTTGGCCGTTAACTTGCATATCTTCCACATCAGCCGGTGTGGACCGTAACCAATCTTGTGTGCAAATTAAACCTTCCACGGTTTTGGGGTAAAAGAACTTCTAAATTTATCAATAACCCTACCACCGGTACTAAATGCCGACTCCGAGGCAACCGTAGAGACTAGCATTGCTAACACATGCCTAGCTACTTGAGATAGTACATGAAATTTCTCCGAGTTTTGTTTCCACCAACCTAAAACATCAAATTTCTCATCCCTTCTTTCGGTCCCATCACGTAAATAGATATCAACTTCAGTATTCCTCATCCCTTCTTGTTTTTCCATATACTTTCCAAAACCACTCTCAATGTTCGTTTTCAAACGACTAGCAACACAAGTAGGAGTTGAAGATGAAGCAACGGGCGTGGTTTGATTTTTTTTTCTTTGTTTGCTTTCATCTTGTAATGTTTATATAGCTCGTTCAAAGTAGATTTCACACATTTCACAACATGCCCTCTTTTAGAGAGGTCCTCATCATCACTTTCAAATAATTCCTCCTCACTTTCTTCAGGTTCACCATAAATCAATCTCAAACAATATTTAAGATAATGCAACTTGTTTCGCGGATCTAAAACCAATGCAACATGCAGCAAAAAGTTCATATTATCTAAATTATCCCAATATTTGTCGTACTTATCTTTCATCGACAAGGACATTTTTTTCCTTTTTTTCACCAGTATGTTCACACATTTGTGATATTGTTGCATGCATTGTGACAAGCTCACCAAAAAACAAATTGGCTGTAACATATTTAGAACCTAAAATCTTCTTTGTGACAATGAAAAATATCCTCAAATACTCCATTACTGACCTTGCATATTCCCAGTCATCGTCCTCTGGAGCTCCTAAAATTCTATCATTCTTTTTTTTCTTTCTACTTCTGGTACTACCCTCGCCATCATCCTTAAATTCATTACGAAAGTAAGATCGATAATTGTGATCGATAACTTGAAGCCTACAAAAAACAAGTAGCTACTATTATACAACATTTTTGCTTTCTACTGATATGCACATGCATGTGTCAATCTGATATTTGCACAAATTTCTTATGTTCACATTAAGGGATCCATTTTTTATTAGAAAATCATGATGATAGAATCTTTTGAACATACACTATCTGATATAAACTACTATTTTAATACTCTACCTTGTTTAAACGTTGGATAACCTTTACACTAACTACTGATATTTACCTTTAAACGTTAGATAATATCTACTGGTATAAACTAAGTACTGATATGAATCTGTAACATATAATCTCTACAATATATACACTAACTGGTATAAAATCTCAAATACCATTCAAACTGATATACACTACTGATATATACACTAATTGATATAAAATCTAATATATAATTTGTAATATATGAATCGGTAATATATACACTAACTGAAATAAAATCTCAAATACCTTTCAAACTGATATACACTAACTGATATAAAATCTCAAATACCTTTTGAACGCGGACTGAAACTTCAACGCCGTTTCGAGCATTAGAAATGTGGAATTCCATCACGTATCTACGGCATCAAGAAAACAAATTGCATCACTAGTTTAACAATGGAATCTGAATTTGTAGCTTTACCAGCTTCTGGTAAGGAAGTTGAATGATTGAGAAACCTGATCCATGAGATTCCATTGTGGTCCACACCTATAGCACTTATTTCTATCCGCTATGATAGTGTTGCTACATTGGCAAAGGCTTATAGCCAAATGTACAATGGGAAGTCTAGACACTTAGGTGTCAGGCATAGCATGATTCGTGAGCTTATCACGAATAGGGTGATTAGTCATTAGAGTTTGTGAATTGGTCTCAACAAACTTAGTTGATCACTGACGAATGGAATTGCTAGGGGACTTAGTTATAATTGTCTGATGAAGGGTAGGGTTTCTTTTTGGGTTTAAAGTCCAACTAAGTCGATGAATGTTAGGATACCCAACTCCCTACTAAGAAAACTTGGTAGCTGAGTTCAATGTGGAATGCTGAACGTTCAGTGGACTGAAGCACATGTTTTTACATATCATCCCAAGGATGTGCTTAGAACCCGCGGATAAAGGAGGATGAAGTCATTACTTCTCAATGGTGAATTTCTTTGAAAAAGTGCTTAGCAGGAGCATGAATAAAGAGGAACCACCTATGTAAATGTTGAGGTTTTGCCGCCCCAAGTAGCATGGACTTTGGCTCCTAAAACATTTATGAATTGGATATGGACACATGGCTTGTATAGTGTCAGGAGTTTCTTAAGTGTTTGAAAACTTGTGTGTATTTTATCTTCAGGTATTCAAATGGGTTGAAGGGTTCAATTCTTAGAACACCCTGATTCTCGAATATTTGGACGTGTAATTTACTAAGATGGAAATTCAATCCTCAGGACATTTTCATTTATGCACTTGTTTTGTTTAATGTTTAATTTTTCATGCAAAGGAATTGTACTAAATTAGGGAGGATTGTTGAAAATTTAGTGCAATTGTGGGGATCGGATCATACTTGGAAATGGGTTTGGAGGTACGAAGTGTACACCCATCAAGTCACTGATTTTCCCTGATTCTTTTAGTGGTTAGAATTAAATGGGTGGTTACAAACATTTAAGTGGCAGGTTTGACTACATTAAATGTTTTGTAACAACATTTGCCTATTTAAGTGGCAGATTTGACTGCATTAAATGACCATATATTTAATTTGATCATGTAACCACAATTCTTAAATTATGGAGGATAATTATAGAAGAGATTAATTGGCCATTAATCTCTCATTAATTCATTGACTAGGTGGAAAACAAAAAAACATAGAAACACATGGTTCTTGATATGTTGCTTGAACAAGAACAAACACTTACTTTTATCACAAGGAGGTATTCGTGATACCCATGCATAAGGTCGAATAATCTTCTTTGAAAAGTGATTACACGACTTCAAGTGATATCCGGTAACCATCTTTGGTAATTAGCTAGGCTATTAATTGTCTTCACTCTAATCTAAGACACACAACAACCAACACTCTATACAAAACAGAAACTGTATGGACACAGTCTGTGCAACGCACGTGTCACCATGGGATGAAAAACCGTACCAGGTGCTTCCTGGTGGTAAAATATCCTACTACGATGAAAGGGATGTTGTGTCGTTCTTGACCCACCTAAAGAACTTGTTCCCTTGGACCCTGGTTCTTATAACCCTGTTGCTTATCTTTGGTATTACCCGAGGCGAGTCTTGACATGTGACCCGTTTTTAACCCTTCGTGCCTTACCACTAGACAATTTGGTGGCCGGTAAAGGCTTATATGCTCTTTTCTTCATGGATTAGTATCCTCTAATGTTCATATGAGCATATGACCCCATCATGTTAGGTAAAACTGTGAGACTGTACAAGCATGCGCGCTTTGATTTTTTTTTCAAAATTGTACTCTTTAGTTATTTATCTTTTCTAGAAGCGGCACTTTGAGACCCATCGGTTAAATTTAGGTCTAGTTAGGTAAATATTTTTAAGGGATGGGTCTAGATGGGTCTCTCTTACATTTATAGATGGGTCTAGAGGGGTCTAGCATTTTCCCTTAATATTATAGATAGGTCTAGTTGGGTAAATATTTTTAAGGGATGGGTCTAGTTGGGTCTCCCTTAATATTTGTAGATAGGTCTAGTTGGGTCTAGCATTTCTCCCTTAATATTATAGATGAGTTTAGTTGGGTCTCTCAACGGGTCTAGACGGGTCTCCCTTAGTATTATAGATGGGTCTCTCGAGGGGATTAGACGGGTCTAGTGGATCAAAAGTTTTTTATACGTTTTCAGTCGTTTTCATCAGTTTTTATCCATTTTTATACGTTTTGTATTTTTTTTTTACATTTTCATTCGTTTTTATACGTTTTTGTCCCTTTTCGACCGATTACAACCGTTTTCGATCGATTTTGACCGATTTTGACCGATTTCGACCGATTTCGACAGTTTTAGACCGTTTTTGACAGTTTTTGACAATTTTCGTTTTTTTTTTTTTTTTTTTTTTTTTTTTTTTTTTTTTTTTTTTTTGAGACCGATTACGACCATTTTCGATCGATTTTGACCGATTTCGATCGTTTTCGACCGATTTCGACAGTTTTAGACCGTTTTTGACAGTTTTTGACAATTTTCGACATATTTCGATCGTTTTCGACAGATTTCGGCCGATTTGGACCGTTTTCGATCGATTCGACTGATTTTGATCGTTTTCAACCGATTTCGACAGTTTTAGACCGTTTTCGACAGATTTTGACCGTTTTCGACCGATTTTGACTTTTTTGGCCCGTTTTTGACTGATTTTGACCGATTTCGCCCGTTTCTGAGCATTTTTGAATGGTTTTAACCTTTTTGCCCGATGTTATATGTTATTATACACCGTTTTCCGTTTTCTTCTATTTTTGTACGTTTTCGACCGTTTTTGTCCATTTTCTTACGTTCTCGTCTGTTTTCTTACCTTTTTGTACTTTTTATGTTTTACTAGTTTTTCGTCCGTTTTCGTTCGTTTTGTACGTTTTTCTATGTATTTGTACGCCTTAATACCTTTTTGAACATTTTCAAATGTTTTATCCGTTTTTATACGTTTTAGTTTTTTTTATAAAGATGTATAAAAGCGTATGAAGACGTATAAAATCGTACAAACGAAACGTATGAAAACGAAAAAAATGTAAAGGACTAAACGAATAAAATCTTACAAAATGGACGAAAACGTACAAAAAGGTTTAATGACATTAAAAAACGGACGAAAACATTTAAAAAAGCTTGAAAACGTAAGAAAATGTGCAAAAACGAACGAAAACGGTCAAAAACGCCGTAATCTATCAAAAACGAACGAAAAGGTTCGAAAACGGTCAAAAAGGATGAAAAGGTTCGAAAACGATCGGAAACGGTCGAAATAGGTAAAAAACGGCCGAAATCGATCGAATAGTGGCACAACACAACAACAACCAAAACCATTTTACATGCTAGATAGATATAAGGTGAAACTGTGAAAGTAAGTTGCGTTTTGGTATGATAAACTTCTACATTTCAACTATTGTTGATGTATTCGGGTTTGAGTATTGAGATAGTAGTTTTCACCCTGAAAAAAATATCATGTTTCTTAGATTATTTGACATATATAATTCTAATAACGGTTAGAAGTTATAGTGATTCTAGATTTACAGATGTGGAGACGCTAGGGTATGACAGTTTTTGTGATCTTTCAGTGATGCCTATGTGGTATACAGGGTGTTTACTACTGTTTAGGATTGTTTATTGCAACTGCGCGCTTATGGTTTTTAAATGAACCAAAACAACAATTTGAAATAAGCAACTCCCAAACTAAGTATATGATACGACCCTTGCGGATAGTATCGGATTTGTAGAAAACATTATTATAAAATATATATTTATAACAAAAATAAAACACCACATTTTATGCGTGTACGAACTCCTTAAGAAAGAGAAGAGAAGAAGAGATTTAGATATTTTTGGCATAACATATCTTTATTAATGAAAAACCATTCGGTTATATAGCCGAAATAAACCTATCTTGTAGACAAGAAAACACAAATTTTTTTGTTTTTTTTCCTTATCAAAACTTGTAATTAATTACTTTCTCAGAGAAGATAAAGGACTTAAAATACTTTCCTAAACAATGACATTATTTAAGGGATAGATTTACATGGCATAATCTTTTTGCCATGCGGGCTTGGACCGGACCCTCTTGGATCGCCTGGGTGTAACATTTCACACTCCTTCGAAACCACCTTGCCCTCAAGGTGGTGTCTTGAAAACAATCTTGATGCCGGGTTTCCATATTCTTCTTTGAAATTCAGTCTTCATCTTTTTCTTCTTTACGTATTTGGCATTAAGACACTCCAAGAACAAGTAGATACGACCCTGGATTTCAAGCGTTACTTGCGTACATAGGTTTTTACACAATAAGGTTTCGACATTGCCGATGTATACTTTAAAGAGCTTCGTGTTCTTAACCGGTAGCTTCATTCGTTCAACCACTCCCGGTTGGACAAAATTATGAGTGCTACCGTTATCAATTAGAATGTGCACCTTACCCGTACCCAATGTACCCAATAACTGAAGAGATCGGGGACTTCCATGCCCAAACAAAGAATTAAGAATCGAGGTATCCTCGCTTTCTATGGCCTCTTCGTTCTCCGTTGGTGTTACCGGACCTGAAGATTCTGATTCATCACCACCATTGTGGCCAAAGGTTTTAGTCGTCGTACCCGCCACCGGAGCTGCTTGGTCATCCAAACGAGCCTCGGTAATTAGTGCCAACGAAAATGCGTCACCCAGGGTAGTAGGTCTTGATACTAAAAACTCCCGCTGCAAGTGAAGTTTAAGCCCAGAAATATAGAAGGAGATGAGCAAAGAGTCCGGTATATCCGTAGCCCGATTCATCATCTTTTTAAATTCCCGTTGATAATCTTTGACCGTCCCCAATTGCAACAATTTCGATAACACCTCATTCGGATCTTCATATTCTGACGGTCCAAAACAATTCCTCACGCTTTCTTCAAACCTGGCCCAAGTAGTGATCAAACCATTCCTCGTCATCCATTGAAACCATTCCGCAGCCGCACCCTCTAAATTAAAACCCACGATCTTTAGCCATTGATCAGCAGGGGTGTTTAGTAGCGAAAAGTACTCTGTGATGGAAAAAATCCAACTCTCTGGATAGACTCCTGAAAACTTCAGAACATCCATGAGTGCAATGAATTTTTTTTTGATGAATAGTACCCGTGAACAGTACCGATGAACAGTAATTTTTTTTAAAAACCTTGAATCGGAAGCCCTCAACGAGGACTCTCAATGAAAGCACCAATTGATACGACCCTTGCGGATAGTATCGGGATAGTAGCACCACTTCAAGCGTGTGCGGGCTCCTTAAGAATAAAAGAAGAAGATTTAGATATTTATTGGCATAAACATATCTTTCATTAAAGAAAACCATTCGGTATATATAGCCGAATAATCCTATCTTGTAAGACAAGATAAACACAAATATTTTCCTTATCAAACATGTAATTAATGACTTTCCTAGATAAAGATAAAGAATTAAATACTTTCCTAAACAATGACATTATTTAAGGGATAGATTTACATAGCATAATCTTTTTGCCATGCGGGCTTGGAACGGACCCTCTTGGATCGCCTGGGTGTAACATTTCGCACTCCTTCGAAACCACCTTGCCCTCAAGGTGGTGTCTTGAAAACAATCTTGATGCCGGGTTTCCATATTCTTCTTTGAAATTCAGCCTTCATCTTTTTCTTCTTTATGTATTTGGCATTAAGACGCTCCAAGAACAAATAGACATGACCCTAAATTTCAAGCGTTACTTGCGCACATAGGTTTTTACACAATAAGGTTTTGACATTGCCGATGTATACTTTAAAGAGCTTCGTGTTCTTAACCGGTAGCTTCATTCCTTCAACCACTCTCGGTTGGACAAAATTATGAGTGCTACCGTTATCAGTTAGAATGTGCACCTTACCCGTACCCAATGTACCTAATAACTGAAGAGAATGGGGACTTCCGTGCCCGAACAAAGAATTAAGAATGAGGTATACTCTGCTTTGTTTGCTCTTTGTTCTCCATTGGGGTCACCGGGACCTGAAGATTCTGATTCACACCACATTGTTACCAAAGGTTTGTCATCGTACCGCCTCTGAGCTGTTGGTCCATCCAACGAGCCTCGGTAAATAGTGCATAACGAAAATTGCGTCACTTGGCGTAGTAGGTCTTGGTATTACTAAAAACTCCCGCTGCAAGTGAAGTTTAAGCCTAAAAATATAGAAGGAGATGAGTAAAGAGTCTGGTATATCCGTAGCTCGATTCATCAGCTTTTCAAATTCCCGTTGATAATCTTTCACCGTCCCCAATTGCAACAATTTCGATAACGCCCCATTCGGATCTTCATATTCTGACGGTCCAAAACAATTCCTCACGCTTTCTTCAAACCTGGCCCAAGTAGTGATCAAACCATTCCTCGTCATCCATTGAAACCATTCCGCAGTCGCACCCTCTAAATTAAAACCCACGATCTTTAGCCACTGATCAACAGGGGTGTTTAGTAGCGAAAAGTACTCTGTGATGGCAAAAATCCAACTCTCTGGATAGACTCCTGAAAACTTTAGAACATTCATGAGTGCAATATTTTTTTTAATTTTTTTTTCGGTCGATGAACAGTAACCGTGAATAGTACCCGATGAACAGTAACCGTGAATAGTACCCGATGAACAGTAACTTTTTTTTATCCTTAAATCGGTAGCCCTCAACGAGGACTCTCAATGAAAGCACCAGTTGATACGACCCTTGCGGATAGTATCGGGATAGTAGCACCACTTCAAGCGTGTGCGGGCTCCTTAAGAAGAGAGGAAGAAGATTTAGAGATTTATTGGCATAAACATATCTTTCATTAATGAAAACCATTCGGTATATATAGCCGAATAACCCTATCTTGTAAGACAAGATAAACACAAATCTTTTCCTAATCAAACATGTAATTAATGACTTTCCTAGATAAACATAAAGACTTAAATATTTTCCTAAACAATGACATTATTTAAAGGATAGATTTACATGACACAATGTTTTTGCCATGCGGGCTTGGAGCGGACCCTCTTGGATCGCCTGGGTGTAACAGTATAACACTACAACCTGTTTTTCTCACACTTGCTTATAGTCATATACTACGTATACTCACTCATATAGAGATAAGCAGTTTGGAAAAGAGATCTCAAACACTCATATATAATTCATTGATGTTTGTTATGTTTCGAATATACATTTTTCAACATTGCTTGGTATAAACTATAAAGTCGTTTAATTTGTTGAAAATACTTTCTATTTATTGATTTTTGGCTGGGAATATTTCAGACTTATTTCGAGAGCTTGGGAGGTAGCGGGCACAATGTATGATAATGCAAAGTTGGCAAAGCAAAGCGCGTCTAGCTTGTTTTCTGGTAAACAAGTTAATGTTTTCTTATAAATAGGAAACTTAATGGGTGTTCCGCCAAGCCTCTGGTTCAAATAATGACCGGAGCGATACTTTCACATAACGGGCTTAACCCTATCAACTTTACAACAGATCTCTATTACATGTTATATTAATATATAGTTTTTATTCAAAGATGGTCACTAACAAATGGATAGTCACAGCCCGATGACATAACACGCTTGCAACTCCCAGTACTCTTTAGTTTGCTTCAGTATCTTATTTCGTTCTTCGATTAGCCTTTCGTTGAACTCTTGTTTGCACCTACAAGTAGTCAAATTCTCTCAACATTGTAATGTTGTCTTAAGAGCAGTAGTCTATAAACGGATGTACACGTCCTAACCGGGGTATCTCGTGACCATTTCTGACCCTTTCTCTGGCCACCCCCAATACGTGTACATAGGAGGTTTCAACCTGAGACCTCTTGTAAAGACATCAAGGTACTTGGCCACTAGGCCACCTTGGTGACGGTTAAGAGGAGTAGTCAAATAAACATCTCAACATATATTGTACGTTAATATTACTAATTACTTGCCTACATGTATGTGACCTGAATTTTATTGGACATGGATAAATTAATACAGAAGAAATGACGTTTCAACGAGTGAGCGTCAAAACTTTTGTTTAGAAATTGTACCTTAGTCGCAAAGTAATATAGAAGTACAAGAGACTACCTTCGTTGTAAGAGCAAACCTATTTCAGGCATGCACACTGATTTAGCATATACTCCACTCTGCAATACCAAAGAAATGTTGCATCAGTAACATGTGTGTCTAAGTGTATATCGTTCAGAAAGCACTAATATCAAAGGTGAGAAATGTAGATTAATATCCCGACTTTATGTAATTAGAAATTATACTAACCTCTCTGCACACCGGACAGTTGGACTCTGGGCTTGCATACTTGAACCCGTCAATGATTAATACACGAGCTGCTAAACAAGCACAAGACTTGCAAAAAATGTGTCCACAGCTCAAAGCGTAAGGTTGGAAAACAATGTCCTAAACCAACAAGCAACCATTACCATATCGAATCATAAATCATATTTGCTTAATGAAGCATTTGGCATTGCATTTGATAGGTGATTATCTAATTATCATAGTAGTATTTTCTAGATATATACATAATCAGTTTCTAGGTGCACCAAAAATGGCTGTGATTATATTCAATAAGCTAAACAACTGGAACTGATTATCACAAGTTCAAACGTTAGATACACATCCGAACATATTTCGTATCAGAAAATCGGTTTCAAAATGCAATGCCAACACCCCCACTAATTATGTAACATATAAATTTTGAAAGTTTTGTGTTGAGGCCAACCAAGCAAATAGGACAGGTGAAACTGCAATCATATTTTTCGGAGCCTAGAAGCGTCAAAGTGAGTACAGATTCTTCAGCGCTCATATTGAAATCAAAAGTAAGTGGACCGAAAAGCTCATCAGACATCAAACTGTCTGAACCATTGACATTTATATATAAAGCTACTAATTCAATTAGCCATGGTGATTGAATAATATCCAAGTGTTTAGCCTGCAATTTAGACTTATAGTTCATGCCACTTTCGCAATTGTGCACCTGTCGAAAATAAAATCATGATTCAAAAAGCTAGAAACAACATGTTTTCATTTTACAGGTCCCAATACTTTATTGTACCAGCTTACCTTATCATATTTCTTGAGGATTTTTCTTAGGGCGATAGCATTCATAACCGCAAATTGGATTAGTATTAGTCCCTTATGTAAGAGTGCTTCTTGATCATCTTTGAAACAATGAAACAAGCACGACAAGAATCTTGGCAAAGTAGGACTGAAATGAAGATGAACAAGTTCTCGAACCCTTAAACTGAAGATATCCGCCATCTTTGAAGCTTCTGTTGTTAATTCAGAGAATATCCAGTCGCATCCTATAATGGTAAGACACACGCACACAAAAAACCTTGTTATATAGGGAGTGTTTAGTATCGTGTGTTTCTGATTCATCAGGGGTCATATAATCACTATTGATTCAACAAAACTGGTTCAGACTATATACTAATTAGGGGTCATTTAATGGGGGTGTTTGAAAACATGTTTCAATAGTTCTTGAACTTATGATGTATCAAACATAATACAAAAGATAATCGTCGTATTTTTATGTATCTCAAATAAGCTAGTCCAAAACAACTTACTAGAACATCTTATTAAAACATCGTAAGTAAGCTAATAAACATAAGTTGTTTGGGATCCATCCAATGATCCAAAGACTCAAAAGTGCTTAAACAACTTATTCAAACAGCAGAAACACATAAACGCAATCTCATGCACCGTTTTATTACAGTCCCTACTCTAACATGATCACTTTCAGAACACAAACTTACTTTGGCAGGATTGTTGAGGAATAATATTCTGATCAAGACCATCTTTAATCAACTTTGCATCGTCATGGGGATCAATGGAACCATGATTAAGTCCATGATTCCTGCAATAGAAAAAAAAAAAAAACTTCAAACATTCTTGAGCCTTGTATAGGTAAAGTGAAACTTATTGCATACATCTTTTACTTACATATCCCGGACAAGTAAGCCAAAAATTTTTTTCAAACCCATTCACTAAATGTATGTTTAACAAAATATAGAAGTACATGATGCGCCCGAGAAGAGAAGAGATGTGACAGCATCCGGGCATAAGCATGGGCGGTTGATATATGGCAGCACCCAGAAATATATAAAGGTATATACTTCTGTCAAGATCAGCTGAAAACATGCACAATAAAAAATAATTACTAGTATTTAAATAGTGACAAGCATAATGCCATTATTTAACCTTTGAGTCAGATATAAAAATGTCAATGGTTCTTTTGTTTTGTGAAGAATATAATATGTCAGAATAAAATTGTGAGTATTGGATTATACCTGACTCATATAAACATTGAACTATAATTATCTATTCAGTTGGGATTTGGAAATTGAAGATAGAGCTTTTTGATGTATTAAAAAAATATTGTCTCGTGATAAAAGGAACTCGCGTAATGAAAATCTCATTACGTGGATGTGAATCAAAGAAATGACGTTTTCTTTTTTGTGTTTTTTTTCTCCTATTTTGATACCGCTGCATCGTGCAGGTATGGTTTGATAAGATGCATTCACAGCTACGAAATCAACAAAAAAATGACATTGTAATACAGTTAATTTCCACCCTGGTAAAAGTTGATTAGATGAACACGGCTACAAACGGGTCAAAAGAGTAAATAGGTTCCAAAAAAGATTCCATTGCCGGGAATCGAACCCGGGTCTCCTGGGTGAAAGCCAGATATCCTAACCGCTGGACGACAATGGAACTTGTGGTTATGGTTTAAAATATATACTCTTTATTCAAATACATGCTCTCTATTCTAACTAGTTTACTTTGTTATGAGCATCTCCGATTGCAGGTTTTTCAAAAGATTTTTACTATTTGCAAAAGCTTTTCTAAAGACTTTTTAGCATTATAGCTAAATATTTTTTGCAAAGCTTTTAGCAAAAGCATAGTTTACCAAGCGTTTTATCAAATGACTTTTACACCATATTGTCTTGTTTTCATAATTACAAAAAGCTTTTGCAAAGCTTTTAACATTGAAAAAGGTTAATAAGAATGACTTTTGCACCATATTCAAACATTAATGAGATTATGCTTTAATAAATGCAAAAAGTGTTTGGAAGTTTTGAGGCAGATGCTCTTTGTTACTATTGTCTAGGCATTTTTAATGCTAACGTACTTTTTTTTTGACGAAAGCTTTAAATGAGTAATGTACTTTTTGTTTTGTGCTATTATGAGTAATCTACTTAAAAAAATATCAAAATGAGTAACTTACTTTGAAAAAGTCACCAAAATGTGTAACCATTATTTTTTTTTTAAACAAAAAAAAATTAAAAGTAAAAGTCAACTTTTTAAAATTTTTTTTTTTAAAATTAGTTGTTTTTTTTAAAAAAAATTTGTACAGTTAAAGTAAAAGTCAACTGTTTTTTTTTTAACTTTAAATTTTTTTTTCTTTTTTTTTTAAAATTTTGTATAATCAAAGTAAAAGACAACTTTTTTTTAAAAAAAATTTTAAATTGTTTTTTTGTTTTTTTTTTAAATTTATACTTTGTTTTATTACAATTTTTTTAGAAAACATAAAACAAAGTATAACAAAAAATATTTACATTTTTTTTATTTTTTTTTAATTTTTAAAGAAAACATCGCTTAAATTTTTTGTTATATTTTGTTTTATGTTTTCTTTAAAAATTAAAAAAATTTAAAAAATGTAAATATTTTTTGTTATACTTTGTTTTATGTTTACTAAAATAATTTGTAATAAAACAAAGTACAAATTTTTTTTAAAAAAAACAGAAAAACAATTTTAAAATATTTTTAAAAAAAATTGACTTTTACTTTGATTATACAAAATTTAAAAAAAAAAGAAAAAAAAATTTATTTTAAAAAAAAAAAAAACAGTTGACTTTTACTTTGACTGTACACATTTTTTTATAAAAAAAAACAAAAAACTAATTTTTAATTTTTTTTTTAAAAAACGTTGACTTTTACTTTTAAATTTTTTTGTTTTTAAAAAAAAAATAATGGTTACATATTTTTATGACTTTTTCAAAGTAAGTTACTCATTTTGATATTTTTTAAGTAGGTTACTAATAATAGCACAAAACAAAAAGTACACATGTTTTGGTCAAGACTTTAACTATTTACTTTGATTGATGAGCCATTTACATATTGTTAAACAAAAAACATGATGTTTATTTGATGCCACATTAATGTTACTCCACAATAACATATAAAAAAAACCTAACTACAAAAACCATAACCAAATTTACCAAGACTAGCTGAATGTTCCGATTATCAGTTTATCAAAAATTATTGATTATCGGTTTATCTATAGAATAAATCGATCTAAATCAAACCGCACTAGCTTCATTTTATATTCTAATATTTGTCAGGACCATTAGAGCATTGACCCTTTGTTTCGTAAATATTTAGTTGATCAGTTTAAATTAAAAAGAAATGATATAGGTTATACGTTCAAATCAATTCCAAACTAAAAGTTATTGAAACACGCGTTTATAAACCAAAGACAGAGTTAAGATCAAAATAAACTCATTATTTGTCATAGATCCAACGAATCAATCTCAACCATCTATTTTTTCATCAAAAATAAAAAAACCCACTTTTCACCTCTTTTTTAAAAATAAAATATCTTACAAACGGTAAATCGTCACACGACAAAAAATACACCATCGCGACGAGTATTTTTTTTTATCTTTCAGTAGACGGGTGACACGATATACTTTCGAGGAACTTTTTTTCGATTTTTTTTTCAGTCACGAATTGCGAAAATCATATATGATTCGTATAACGAATCATATATGATTTCATGAAATCATATATGATTTCATAAAATCATAATATATGATTTGTGATTCTAACGAACTTTTTTTCAATTTTGTTTCAGTCACGAATTGCGAAAATCATATATGATTCGTATAACGAATCATATATGATTTCATAAAATCATATATGATTTCATAAAATCATATATGATTTGTGATTCCGACGAACTTTTTTTCAATTTTGTTTCAGTCACGAATTGCGAAAATCATATATGATTCGTCATACGAATCATATAAAAACATGATGTTTATTTGATGCCACATTAATGTTACTCCACAATAACATATAAAAAAAACCTAACTACAAAAACCATAACCAAATTTACCAAGACTAGCTGAATGTTCCGATTATCAGTTTATCAAAAATTATTCAGATTATCGGTTTATCTATAGAATAAATCGATCTAAATCAAACCGCACTAGCTTCATTTTATATTCTAATATTTGTCAGGACCATTAGAGAATTGACCCTTTGTTTCGTAAATATTTAGTTGATGAGTTTAAATTAAAAAGAAATGATATAGGTCATGCGTTCAAATCAATTCCTAACTAAAAGTTATTGAAACACGCGTTTATAAACCAAAGACAAGGTGTGCGCGCAGAATGGGCCTTAAACAATGCATTCAGTGGCGGTACCAGTTCTAAAAGAAAAATTAGGTAATTCTATCGTGACACCGTAAGACACGAGTAATAGGTTCTACCAAAGTTTGAAAAGTGTGACACACCAAACACCAAATTGTGGCAAGTAACATAAACACCTCACCAAAACTCGACTCAGTTTTGCAGCAATGGCACGTTCATTTTTCCTACTCTCCTCCTTCCCAACCGACTCATTAAAAAGCTTATTCTTTATTCCATCAGCATTAGCTTTAACATCTTGTTTATTTATTTTATTTTACATATACTCAACTTCAAATCTTTTTAACCAAAACCCACTTCACATTCATCGTTTTGGCAAATACCCAGATGAGGTTTTGTATACTTTTGAGGATTTGAGAGAGTTTAAGGAAAGTCAACGGGAAGGGAGTGGTGGGTTTGACTTTGAGTTTGGGGGTGGTGGTGGTGATGGGGAAGTGGTGACAAGTGAAAAGGGTATGGGATGTTTTTGTCTTTTTTTGAGTTTGTGATCATATGTTAAGAAATTTAAATGTGTGGTATTAAGAAATGGAATGGTACTTTTTAGGGCGTGTTTGTTTCTGATTATATAGCCGCCTTATGACTTGTTTTGTTTTGGGCTTATGTTCCATAAGCTCACTTTTACTTTCGAAAATTTTCGATTTATATAAATTTATTATGTCATAATGAACTTATATAAACAAAAAAGTTTCAAAATAAGCTACAAAAAGTGAAATTATAGCAGAAACAAACACCCCCTTAATATTTTTATGTTTTATAAGTACTTTACTAGTAAAGGGACAGTTTTTTGTTATTACCGAGAGGCCAAAGTCTTTTCTTTTCACTCATATGTATGCGGCCTAATCAACGTCAGGCCGTGACCTTTTTCGACCCTTTCCCTGGTCACCCCCGAGAATATTTACCTTTAACCTGAGACATCTTGTGAGGACATTAGGACAGCCTGGCCGCTAGGCCACCTTGGTGGTAGTTTAAGCATAGTTTTCTTATGTTTAATAAGTACTACACTTTAGTAGTATCCTCTGGAACTTCAGCGCACATAGGACAAAGAACTGAGTCTAAATCCACACCTCTATCAACTAATTCTGTCCTCGTTGGAAGGCGATCAAGGCTTAACCGCCAAGCAAAAAAGTTTACCTTTTTAGGCACCAATGAAACCCACTTATGAGAAGCAACAGTAATACCATCATGCAAAACCTTATCATTGCATGAATGATTGATAAATAGTTACTCAAATGAATGATTGATTGGAATTTAGGAGTTCAGAAGGTGCTTGGCATTGCGTTTTGAAAGCGAGTACGTGATATGCCATAACAAAGAACAAAATAGTTAGATACTATGGTAACTGATTATCTGACCTGCAAATAATCAAATATTCATCATTAATAATACGATATCTAAATGGTTATCTGTGATTTGAATACACAGTAATCAGTTCATGACTCTCAAAAACGCAATGTCAAATATGAAATACCTCCCTAACTTTCTCCGTGTCGTTCTTGATTTATATTTTAATATTCTGGTTTTTTTTATCTTAAAGTTGCTGTGATTCTTGGGTTATCCAGGAAAAAGTTCTGAAAAGGAGACTATCTTCCATGAGCACGACATGTTTATGGAAGACTACATCAAAATGAACAAAACTTTCAAGATTTACATGTACCCTCATAGCAAAAATGACCCATTCGCCAATATCCTACTGCCAGTGAAATTTGAACCAGAGGGCAACTATGCAAGTGAAAGTTTCTTCAAGAAAACGCTCAATAACAGTCATTTCTTAACCAATGATCCTTCAAAAGCAGATCTTTTCTACCTACCCTTTTCAATTGCAAGATTAAGACATGATCCACGGGTAGGAATTGAGGGTATCCAAGACTTTATCAAAGATTACATTTTTAACGTCAGTCATAAATACCCTTACTGGAATCGCACTGGTGGCGCCGACCATTTTTATGTTTCTTGCCATTCAATCAGTAGGATTGCAATTAAGAAAGCAGAGAAAGTTAAACTTAATGCCATTCAAGTTGTGTGTTCTTCAAACTATTTTCTATCTGCGTATGTTCCTCATAAAGATGCATCCTTGCCACAAATTTGGCCTCGGGTACAAGACGACCCCCCAAACATTACATCATCAGAAAGGTAGCATCTTTTTTCCGTATATTGTTCAAAAAACATATCGAGGTTGACTTTTGAAGTCAAACAAATGGATAAGAAAGTTTTAACAAAATCTTTGTGGGTTATAATTGTTTGACCTTAAAATTCAAATTTTCCCTCTTTTCTTTGAACAACTATAAAATGATAGGTTCTTACGCTATTTGTTACCAATTTTATCTTTATTTGTATATTTTATTTGTTTTTGCAGGAACACACTAACCTTTTTTGCAGGAGCAATCAACTCTCATGTTCGCCAAAAGCTTATTGAAACATGGCGAAATGACACAGTAATATCTGTGCATTCAGGTCGTGTAAACACCCCTTATGAAGAGGCACTTCAAAACAGCAAGTTTTGTCTTCATGTCAAAGGGTTTGAAGTTAACACAGCTCGTATTGGTGATGCATTACATCATGGCTGCGTCCCTGTGATCATTGCAAACTACTATGATCTCCCATTTGCTGACGTAATAAACTGGAAAAATGTTGCCACGTTAGACATCCCATTTTTACAAAGGATACTGACGAGTATAAGCACAGATGAGTATATGAAGTTGCACAAAAACGTACTCGAGGTTAGAAAACATTTCCGTTGGCATGTTATTCCTGTTGATTATGATGCTTTTTATATGGTTATGTATGAGTTATGGCTCCGTCGAAGCTCTTTGGGTTCCATTGAATTAGAGGTTGATGTTTAATTCTAGTGGTATGATTGTTATATTTCTTTATTCGTTGTAAATATATTAATTATAACATGATAATTTTGTAGCTAATATGGTTTATATAGCTGACCAAATGGCTGATTTAAGTGCTTATCTTCTTTATTTTAGTGCACATAAGTAGTTTTGAGTGTTTGGATAGAACTTCTTCCTTGCCTATTGGAAAGTAAGGGGCTGTTTGGGGATTCCTTGCTCTACAATATTTGCTTATTTTAAGTGCTTATCTTGGAGTAAAATTAGGAAAAAGGAGTTGTATCCAAACACTAAAACTGCTTATCTTCGATCCCAAACACACTCTAAATAAGCACTTTATAAGTAAATTAGTATAATAAGCAGTCTTAAACACCTGTTTTTACAAGTCGTGTGCAATGTTTTCAGTGATTCGATGTGTGATCTCGTGTTTTATCCAAAAATCTTTTAAGGGCAAGTTTATCTGAAAGTACACAGGCTATCTATTATTAAGATGATATAAATGCTACAGTAAACTATTGTAGAAGAATAAGGTTTATACAATGATCCTATCAAAATAGCAAGCTTTGCCAACCAATCTACTTCAACAAGAACTATTGCTATGACAATGAGCAAAATTATAACAGTCCAACAAATCCATTTTCTTGATTTCTTTTGTAGCTTCTTCACGTTCTGAAGAGCTTTGTACTTTGAACATGATCTAGAGCACTCGACACCTATGTGTATCATTCACAAGTCATAAACGATATAAAGAGAGCCAACCAAAAAGACATGGAAAGTTAAACTTTAAATAAATATATTTTCATGTTTATGGTTGTAAATTTTAATCACTTCTATGTTTTGATTTGGACCCTTTTGTTTGGAAAGACTTACATGTGTCTCAATGCTGTCTAACATTTCCCCTTGAGCATCGACTAATATAGCTAAATCCATAAATATCTGCAAGAAAACATATATTACCCATATAGTGTGTAGTCGGAAATTGCAAGTGATCTAATACATAGACCCATTTAGAACACAAATTTGTTCGATGACTAATGTGAATTATGTTCATGCTGTACAAAACTACCTAGCCATACCTGTTGCAACTCAAGTAGCTTCCTTTCTACCTCTATTACTGCATCATGTCGTTCTTGGATCTCCGCAAGTGTGTCAACCACCTGCAGGTACACCACATGGCTTAATCTAAGACTAGACATGTACACACACACACAAGTAACAAACCTGGCCTCGTCCCTGTTCCTGAATTGCTCTTTGAAAATTTTGCTCTCTCTATCAATCGATCAATTGTCTAGTAAAGTGTAAAGCTTATCAGCATGTATATAGTGGTCCAGAGCATGTCATTTGCAAGATATTTTCGATGATAAAAATACCTTACCTCTTCATCAGCTTTGATTCCCGTTACTGGTGACAACCAAACAAGACAGTAGCTTTTGGTTAGATAAATAAGACGCAACATCATGCAAACAGCAGTCTTTGAGTATAGTTTTTATGTTAAGGGTATGTTTGAAAACCTGTATAGACCCGTCTCTCAATAAACATGTATTGTAGCTACTAAAATTATATATTTTATCATAACAGTTGTAAAATGCACTGTGCATTTTAACAACTGTTGATGATGGTAGTCCAGCCCATTCCCAAAGTTAGTCCAGCCCATCCTTCAGCCTACCAAACGTCAGTACCAACTACAAAATTGTTTCCATAACACATCCGTTCGTGCACACGTTTTGTCGTTTCCTCTTCACCTTCTAGATCTTCATCGCAGGCCATTATACCATTATCTTCATCAACAAGCTTCATCGATCAACTCCATAACAGGTTGTTGGTCAGATTCTTGATCGACAAGTGAAGTAGACAATTATCAGTAAAAGAAATTTAAGATATGAGGATCGATTTCTAATTTTCTATATAATATGTTCATGGTCTGGTCTAACCTCCTTGTCAAGCTGCTCGATTTTTGCTTTGATAAAACGAGCAATCATTCCAACTTCATCAACATCACTCTCCATTCGTTGCTTGATTGCTACAGTTCAACAAGTATTCAGTTATTAGTTTTGTATATCAAGTTCTGTTCACAATTAAAATTCAACAATGATATTACCTTTCATTGCAGCAGCTCTTGTTACAGATTTTGATTCTTAGTGAGCATCCTGCATTAATTATTTCGCAAAAAGTTTATACCATACAAGTATAAAAATATGTAAAATATAATGATGATATAACCATGTTTTGAAAGCAAGTTTGTACCTGTAGTTTCTTTATAAGTCTATTCAGGTTGTCAAATTCTTTCTCGATGAGTTGAACCTAACATTTAGAAGAGTTTGATAAGCTGTATAAGTTACACTAATATCATTTATCATGGAAAATAGGCGACAACAAACGATGAACTAAGAATCACTCGCCTTTTTAAAAAACTTGTCCAACTCTATCTCTGCATATCGTTTTCCTGCTTCAATATCTCCACCGCCATAACTGCATCTTTGGGGGCTACTAGTTGCCTAAAACCCATTTTTGCGTAAGTTCTCGAAACAAACATATCAAAGCAAAAACATCTCAACAGAAACACACAACATAGTTCATACTAATGAACATAATAAGATCTTAAAACAAACCACAAGTCATTTTAATCTTGTTATGCCTCGATCAACTTATAAGACAAATGGTCTACCTAAACATTATTGAAAATTCAGTTATATAATCAGTTGGCCCATATCACAAAGGATCTAATAAATAGATTTTACACATAAATGTGAAGCCTACGTAAAACAAACAATTCATGCAGCTAGAAACCATGTCACATAATCAAATCTTTAATACTAAAACTGAAACAAAGATGAAGAAACTTACAGATAAGAG